>CM046835.1:16968219-17184617 GCA_025618425.1 Heliocidaris tuberculata | reverse complement strand
ATTGAGCTCCGTGCCTTCTACATAACGATCGCATGGAGCCTATAATGCAGTCTTCTTCCCGGATCCGAGCCAATCTTTTTGATAAATTCAAAGAAAGAAGCTCTTGGTACCATTCACTGATTCCGGAAGTACGCCCTCTTCTGTCAGTATATGTGTATGAAAGGCTAGTGTGTAGTACTGGATCAATAACAACAAAATAAATAGAATATATATTTATTCTAAAAATAGAGTGAGTTTCCGATGGCTTGGCTTGCCTAACAGTTTGTTCTTTATGTTTTATTGCTCCTCTTATTCCTTTTTCTCCCCTTCTCCAATTCTTCTTATCTTGTATGACTAGAATATGTCTATTGCATTTCAACGATCATAGTGTGCTCCCCCCCCCCAAAAAAAAAAAAAAAACTAGAACGGCGCTGGTGGAAACAAAAAACAACAACACAACACCACATATTAATGGAAATGGCAGCCATTAAACCCAATATAATGATTATTGCCTTCGTCTTCTCTCAATCTCTCCCTCGCGCGCTCTCTCTCTCTCTCTCTCTCTCTCACACCCTCTCTTTTTCTCAGTTTTCTCCAAATATTCTGATTCTTGTTCTATTTTCCTCAGTTCGCATGTTTATCTTTAAAAAAATATGTTATGTTCTAAAATGATAGCATGTGGATAGGACGTGGAAATCAATATCAGAAATTAAAGACGTGAATGATGATGGAATAATCTACTTATAATTTAAGGGCAAGGAAAACGAGAGAAATGAACTTTTATAGGATAATGAGAAATGCAGTTTTGTATGCCTTTTGAATTTCGAATTGAAAACTACATTTAGAACTAAAGACAAAAAAACCCCTTTATATGTAATATTAAATTGTTTCCCCATGATCATTTTCTAGATATGCAGCAAATAACTATTGTAGTGAAGAGACAAGTATATAGTACAATGAGGGGATTTTTAACTTTTAGAATATCTTATTATGATATCATTAACTCATCAACTCAAAATCAAATACTAACATTTGTCCTTGCTGTCGGCCTGAGACCTGTAATAGCCGCCTATGCATAATAACACTTTACTTTGTCATTGAGGACAATTGAAGTTTAACGGGGATTTGCAGTTGGGCTCTCTCTCTCTCTCCTCTCTCTCTCTCTCTCCTAATTCTTCTTTATATCAATAGTCAATAGACTTTCTGTCTTTTCATCATAACAACAAACGCTGGCGCGGATCGAACGCACGTATAAAGCCGCCCCTCCCATTATTCTTCCGTCCCACGCATTCAACTCAACACAATAGGTTCCGATCCCCATTATTATTTCTCCGAAGAACTATAGCTCTATGCAAATTTGAGACAAGCCATTCACTGTTCAAAGTAGCCTTTCAATGAACAGACTACGGGCTTCAGTGTATGATACATTATCTTGAAATATATTTAAACCCTAACTGATGTAATGGCAGGATCCTTTCAAAAAAAGTATTAATCATGTAGCTTTCAATGCTGGGTTAGTAATTGATTTGCCCCCAAGCCTCCGTCATCAGTTGAATACTGATGAGGCTACCCATCAAATGTCAATATAGACATGATTTTTATTTATCAGTATTTTCATTGTTGTTATCCGTGATTATTATGATTAAGATTATGATTAGCATTACCATCATGGTTTTTGATGTTGTTATAATTATTTATTATTATCATCATCATCATCATCATAGTCATAATGGTATGGAGCTATTTTTTAACATCGGGGATAGTGTATTAAAGAAGTGAAACTTATTGAGCCATATGAGTAGAGCATGGTGTAGGTATTTCAACAATGGCGTAGCCAGGATTTTTTAATGGGGGGGGGGGCAGACGTGAAGGATCCAACCGCGTAGCCAGGATTTTATTTTAGGGGGTTCGGTTGTGATCGAGAACGCAAAGCGCGTGCGAAATTGGTGATTAGCACGCAAAGCGGGAAGGGAGGGGGGGGGGGGGTGAGAGAAAGATAACGGCTCGCAGCCACTTTTTTTTAGGCAGAAAGTTAGTTCGACGCCCGGACTGCTTTTCAGTTATTTGGACGCAATACTGCACTGTAAGTAACAGAGGTGGGTGCAGGGAGGAGGGAGTTCGCCCCCCCCCCCCTGCCGCCCAAAGCACGAAAGCTATGACGTTTTAACAAATTTTGAGAGAAAGATAACAGCTCGTAGCAAAAAATTTTTTTTTTAGGCGGAAAGTTATAGTTCGACGCTCGACGCTTTTCAATAATTTGGATGCAACCGCGTAGCCAGGATTTCATTTTAGGGGGGTTGGGTTGTGATCGAGAACGCGAAGCGTGCGAAAATTGGTGATTAGCACGCAAAGCGTGAAGGGAGGGGGGGGGGGGCGTTGAGAGAAAGATAACGGTCGCAGCAACTTTTTTTTAGGCGGAAAGATAGTTCGACGCCCCGACTGCTTTTTCAATTATTTGGACGCAATAAATGCACTGTAACAGGGGTGGGTGCAGGGAGGGGGACTTTTTCCCCTCCCGCCCCAAGCACGAAAGCTATGACGTTTTAAAAAACAAATTTGAGAGAAAGATAAGAGCTCGTAGCAAACAATTTTTTTAGGCGGAAAGTTATAGTTCGACGCTGGGACTGCTTTTCAAATAATATGGATGCAATATTTTACTGTATGTAATAGGTGTGGGGCAGGGAAGGGGGAGTTATTTTCCCTTCCCGCGCGAAGCGTGAAAACTTTGACGTTTTAAGCAAATTGTGATTGAAAGGTAACGACTCTTAGCGCCTTTTTAGGTTTTTTTGTCTCAATTCCCCGCTCTTTCGTTCTCAATTTTTTTTTAGGGGCTGAATAGGGGGGGCCAGTGCCCCCCTGGGCCCCCCTGGCTACGCCTATGTGTTTCAAGTATACAAATCGGAGATTAAAAACCATTAAATAGGAAAGGACAGTACAGAATTTTTCCTAGATTTCCCCTTGAAATGGGATTAAAGTGGCAAAACAAAAGCTATGAAAGATTAGGGATCTTGTAGTCCAGACAGAAAGAGGAATGAAGATTGAATCAACGCGATATCCAGGGGCATCGCTAGAACATTTGAATGGGGGAGGGGTGGGACACCCAAATTTGCCGACAGATTTTTAGAGTGTGACATCCAAATTTGCCAAAAAATGCTACACACGGTACACCCTAATCTCGCCCTCACACAATGATACAAGAAAATCGCAGATGTAGAAGTCATGATCATACGGGCCCATTTTCGCAAGGGGATAGGCTGACACCTTTTACCCGAATATCAACTTTTCAACTTCTAATTAAAAAACAAAACAAAACAAAACAAAAACAAAAACAACAACAACGAAAAACTTTCTTAGTAAAAAATACAGAAGTTAACATATCAGGAAACCTCACTACCCAAATATGTGGATATTCTGGCACCTCTCTACCCGAATATGAAGTGGTGGCTGGCCAAACATCGGAACTTGAAAATCCTCGGGAGGGGGCTATGTACAGCCCATTGCCGAAGGGGGGCGCATTTTGCCCGAATATTATCTATTCACTTTTTTGAGAGCGAGGAAAAAAACAACAAAACAAAACAAAAAAAAGTTTTTCCTTCTTTTTCTTTGCTTCCCTTTTCCTTTCCCTCTTTTCTTTCTGTTTTAAGTTTAATTTCCTTTCCTTTTCCTTTTTCTTCCCCTTTCCCTTTTCCTTTCTCTTTTCTCCTTTTTCTTTTCTCTTTCCTCTTCCCTCTCCCCATTTTCTCCCCTCCTTTTTTGCCGACAGAGGTGGTGCATTTGCAGACAGCAATTCTGAGTGGGAGTGTGATCCCTCAAGCCCCCCCCCCCCCCATCTGCTGCCGATAACTCTTATCGTCATATTTTTAAAGTCGGCATTATTTTGAAATTAGCTTACGATTCATTTACCATTCATTTTGGGCGCGAAATGGAATGTTTTCTCGTGTGACTGAGAAAAAATACATTATGAATCTTATTCCGGGATACAATTTTCATATACATATTATTACTTTTTTGCGGGGTCCGTTTTATTGCCCCCCCCCGCCCCCACCCCCCTTTCCCATCCCTCGATAGACCCTACAGATCTAGAGGGCCAGCGGTTCCCCCATAAACTTACTTCCAGTTCAAAGCGCTGTCGGCGAAAATATATACCGTTTTCTTTTCCCTGACAATTCTAGATGATTTGCATATGCTACATTTTGGTTGTTGTCGGTCCTAACCCCCTCTCCCCCTCTTCCCTCCCACGAGAACCTTGGGAGGCCTTTGGGTGTATTCCCAATATCATATGCCTAGTTAGAATTTAAAGTTGGCCATTATTTCTCCTTTCCACTGCTTAAATTTTCGGTTCCACACTCGCCACAAATATATCTGGGAAATTTGTTTCCGCTACCCCCCCCCCCAAAAAAAAAAAAAAAAAAAAAATAGTGGAAAGTTAATATTCGGACAAAAAGCACTCCCTTCGATAATGTAGCTAAGAGTAGCTAAGAGGCAAGTATGGAGGGGATTTTTACTCTAGAATATATCATGAATCCATCAAACCAAATCAAATCAATACTATCATCAGTCCTGCTGTCGGCCTGAGTCCTGTAATAGCGGCCTATGCATAACATGTTTGTTATGTCACTGAGGGAAGTTCAGTTTAACAGGGATTAGCAGTAGGGCTCTCTCTCTCCTATTACTTCTTTATATCAGTAGTCAATAGACTTCCTGTCTTTTCATCATAAGAACAAACGCTGACGCTGCTCGAACGCACGTATAACCAAAGCCGCCTCCCATTATTCCTCCGTCCTACATGCATTCAACTCAACACAATAGTCCGATCCCCCATTATTATTTCTTCTTCGAACTATATAGCTCTATGCAAAATTTGAGACACAAGCCTTTCACTGAAGTAGCTTTTCATTGCACAGAGTAAGGGGCTTCAGTGTATGATACATATCTTGAAAATATATCAACCCTAACTGATGGCAGCACCCTATAAAAAAAAGTGCTTAACTAAAGGCCACGTGCAGTTGATGTGATTCCCCCTGTTTTTTCTATAGTCTGAAGTACCCAAAACGTGTCCCTTTTTTCTGAAAACTGTTCCCTTTCTCTCTTATAGGTGCCCTTTTCTCCTTTGATAAATGCCCCTAATTCTGTCTAATTTGTGCCCTTTTCTCATTTGATAAGAGCACTTATGCTTCTGATAGGTGCCCCTTTTCCCTTCTAATAAGTGCCCTTTTCCCCCTTCTGATAATTACCCCTTTCCCTACGTAATATGTGCCCTCTCCCTCATAAGTGCCTCTTTTCACCTCTTTTAATTGCCCCTTCCCACCTCTGATAAGCACCCTTTCCTCTTCTGATAAATGCCCCTTTTACCAATATTTCCCACTGTTTCTTACAAAAAGAGCCATATTTATATAGCTTCAAATTATAGGTGCAGCTTAACAGGTACCCATTACTAAACTACAGAGTAAAGCAATGGGGCTGGAGGCAAGAGGGGCATGCCATGCTCCCCCCCCCCCCCCCCAGCACAGTATTTGTCATTCCGCTCTCTCGAATATGCCATAATACTACCAAGTAAGGATAATATTTCCGAAATATTTCCCCCAAACTCTTATAATACATATTGAAATCAAGCATTTATCATACTAAAGTATGTTGATATCGATGAAATCCTAAAGAAAAACGACAGGGTTAAAGCACAAATTAAAATATCTTTTCGACATTCCCCAAATTAAGTTTCTTTTGTCATTTTCATTATATCGCCGTAAAAAAATGCACAAACATAGGACTTCAACGTTAGAAAAAAGTCAGAAAACTTTTGCTCCTCCTTCGCTTCGCTCGCACATGGATCATTAGACTATCACACATTACTGCCCGTTAGGGAAGCTGAAACATGTCTAGAACCACAATATAAAAAGGAAGAAGATGATGTTTGATATGTATTAATCATGTTCGGGGAGGGGGCAGGACTTCTATTTAGAATTTTCACTTCTAATTTTGACTAAATTATATCCACGCGGCTTGCATGCACAAGCTTAAAAATAAACCGACTTTAATTTTGTCAAGAACTTCAAGACCCACCCCCTTCCCACTCCTGAATTTTTCACACCCGTAAATAAAAGAACAGCTCACTTATGATCAAATCCTGGCGTATGGCCATATTTTCTCGTGGGAGGGGCTGATGCCTTTCAATCCGAGTATCATGTTTGCATGTCATCTAAAAATGAAAATAAATGAATAAATTTGCGAGCCAGCGAATACTTATACTTTTCGTAATGATTTTTTTTTCTTTTCTTTTCACCCTCTTTCACCTTCTCTTTTTTCTCTTTTATGTGACTGAAAGGAAAGGGGAGGGGTGTATTCGCGTGTATTGCGAGTATTGCGGCGGGGACCCTTGGACAGGGCCCTTTAAACAAAAAAACGTCCTTGAACATGTGTGACCCGGCACGACAAAGCCACCAAAAAGCCCCCCCCCCCCCCGAAAAAAAAGCAACAAACAAACAAACAAAAACATTAACAAAAAAAAATAACAACAAACAAACACACAAACAAACAACCAAATCTGATTTTATTCTATTTGGATAGAACAAAGTCTCAGCTTTAAACTTGAAACTTTACAACCCTTTTGATTTAGAGCGAACGAAAAGAGCTTGTAAGATAGGTTTGCTGGTATCAGTTAGGGAGGAAATGAGCTCTAAAGTTGAGGCCTATATTTGATTTGATTGATTTACATACATACATACAGCGCCTTTCCATATAAACATGCTCAAGGCGCTTTAACAATAAGAAAAAAATGAAACAAAGTAATTATTTTGCTCTCCGAGTGCACACAACCAAATCCAATCATAGAGAAAACAAATAAGTATTAAGATTTCTATTTGAAAGATTCAGCTGAAGGGCAGGAACGAATGTTTAAGGTAGACTATTCTTATTTTATTTACCAATTATAAGAACATATATATAATAACATGCATGATAACATGAGAAAATAATATTGGAAGGATCGCCCTGCTCAGCCGTGCCATTGCAGCTCAGCTGTTCTACAGAGGGGCTATTCAAGCGTGCGGAGCAAGAAAACAATAAAGAAAATTAATAGAGAGTGAATCAAAAGGCCATAGCAACCGCCATGAAATGAATTGTCGGATTGGGTTGATATTTTGTAGGAGTGTTAACATAGGTTATTCATTGTATTACGAAGAGTTCAAATTGTGAACTTTAGTCATTCGAAAGTTGTTATGATGCACATGACTCGGAGTGTTCTAAGAACACTCTCCATTATGGAAAGATTAAGCGCACCTCGGCCGGTGGCGTGACACCTGCACTAGACAATGCCTATTCACTCCTTGGATGTCTTTCTTTGTTCCCTGTTACATAATACTGGTTTTGTTACCTGTATCGTCCTTCTGTTATCATACACTGAACTTGCAATTTAGCCTATAATAAACTCAAATAGAACCTACTCTTTTCTTGTTCACATTGATTAACCCATGCAATTTGTTTTACATAGAACGTACATAGTCTGGGAACTTTCCCCGAAATAGTCACCCCATTTTACATAAATTATGAGATTTTGCCCCCTTACAGTTACTTGACTATCCATGTTATTCACAAAAAGCTTGTCAGCTCGAACCGGGTTTGGCCTGGCTATTTCTCTACGTCAGGGGCAGCGGAACGTCTTTCAAAGTGGGGGGGGGGGGCACCAGCCAAAAAGGGCACTTTTGGGGAAAAGGGGGCACCTACAAGGGGTGAACATAAAACGAAAATAGGGACCATTTTTGTGACATTGGTATTACCCCAACAGTCAAGTCAACATGATGAATACATTATCAGGCATCATCTTCTTCCTTTTATATTGTGGTTCTGGACACTGCTTCAGCTCCCCAATAAATTAGCAGTTGTGTGTGGTGGTCTAATGACTCATGTGCGAGCGAGCGAAGCGAGCGAGCAAAAAATTTTCAGACTTTTTTCTAATGCTGAATTCCTTTGGTTGAGAATAATTTATAGCGATATAATGAAATTGACAACAGCAAATTAATTGGGGGAATGTCGAATTATCTTTTAATTCATACATTATCCCTGTCGCTTTTCTTAACTCTTTGAGTGCGAGCCCGCGCACAGCGATTGTTCTCCCCCTGTGACGGAGCGATTTCGGTTACATTGCCGGTAATGGGAAATTTGGCGGTGCTTTCTACTTTAATTGCTCATTGCACCTCACTCGGTCAATTCCACCATTCATGCAAACATGAAGGGTCAGAATTTTCTCTTTCTAAAAAATATAAGTTTTGTTATCGAAACAAAAAAATAAGGGTTTGTTATTTTAGAGGGGAAAAGCCGTCTTATTTTGTAGAAGCTTCGCTTCCTTCCTTCTCAATACACTTACAATACAAATTGCGTAAGCGCCGTCGCACGCGCGGTCGCGTTCGATCGATACCCATTCATTGGCCCCATTGTCGTCTGCTAATGCTCGGCATATTATCACCCAAGTCATTGGCCCTACATTTCACATGAGTTTCCAACGCATTTCTGACCAACATTGTGACATGATCACTCTAAATGCTTTTTTCTTTTAAATATGCAAACAGGTATAGGCCCATTCAGGAATTGAATTTTCGGATGAACATTATGTTACTCAGTAAGATAAAAATAATCCTATTCACTTTCGACTTCATTTCTCATAATTTGTCGTAATTATTTACTTTAGTTTTTGTCTCCCGCTTCATTCGTTTTATTTTTCTCTATCTATTCATCTCTATTTCAACATTATTTCCCTATGTAGTTGCTGTATCAATAAAAAAAAAATAATTAAAATTGTGTACGCATATTTGATTTTTTTTTTTTTTTTTTTTTTTTTTTTTTTTTTGTAATGGGAAAGAAATGAATGACAGTGATTGGAACAAAATAATACTTTGTCACATCTCAATGCCGCTCTCTCTCTCTTTGAATTCGTCAGGAAGTTTCGTGCAATTAGAACTTTGTTTACAGTTGTGGTTGATATTGACGAGAATCATAAACAAACTAAAGCGATAAAAGAAAATGTGTTTTAAAAAAAATCCGATAGTAGAGCAACCGATGGTAATGGCTACATCTCAATGCCGCTCTCTCTCTCCTCTCTCTCACTCTCTCAGAATTCGTCAGGAAGTTCGTGCAATAAGAACTTTGTTTCAGTGCGTTTCATTTCCGCATTGCATGCAATTTTTTTTGAAGGGGTGTGGCTAATAAGGACTTATTCGCCGTATACTAAGAGTTTGATCAATTTGAAAATAAAGAGAACAGCAGAAAAAGAGCATGATATTGAGAGTATAGTAATTCACTGTATGTTACGAGATAATGAGGAAAGAAGCAAAAACCGAAACACAACAGTTGTGGTTGATATTGACGAGAATGATAAACAAACTAAAGCGATAAAAAAAAATGTTTTTAAAAAAAAATCCCGATAGTATAGCAACCAATGGTAAATGGCTACATCTCAATGCCGCTCTCTCTCCTCTCTCTCTCTCCTTCTGAATTCGTCATGAAGTTCGTGCAATTAGAACTTTGTTTCAGTGCGTTTCATTTCCGCATTGCATGCAATTTTTCTTTGAAGGGGTGTGGCTAATAAGGACTTATTCGCCGTATCTAAGAGTTTGATCAATTTGAAAATAAAGAGAACAGCAGAAAAAGAGCATGATATTGAGAGTATATAGTAATTCACTGTATGTTTACGAGATAATGAGGAAAGAAGCAAAAACCGAAACACAACAGTTGTGGTTGATATTGCGAGAATGATAAACAAACTAAAGCGATAAAAAAAAATGTGTTTAAAAAAAATCCCGATAGTATAGCAACCAATGGTAAAGGCTACATCTCAATCCGCTCTCTCTCTCTCTCTCTCCATCCTTCTGAATTCGTCAGGAAGTTCGTGCAATTAGAACTTTGTTTCAGTGCGTTTCATTTCCGCATTGCATGCAATTTTTCTTTTTGAAGGGTGTGGCTAATAGGACTTATTCGCCGTATCTAAGAGTTTGATCAATTTGAAAAATAAAGAGAACAGCAGAAAAAGAGCATGATATTGAGAGTATAGTAATTCACTGTATGTTTTACGAGATAATGAGGAAAGAAGTAAAAACCGAAGCACAACAGTTGTGCTTGATATTGACGAGATTAAAAAGCAAACTAAAGCGATGAAAAAATGTGTTTAAAAAAATCCCCGATAGTATAGCAACCAATGGTAATGGCTAGCCCCCCCTCCCTCCCCCCCTCCCACCTCCCTCCCCCCCCCTCCCCCCTCCCCCCTCCCCCATGATCAATCAGAAATAACAGACAATGCTAAAATAAAGAAATGTAAACAAAACACATCATGTACCTCATCATATATCTCTCCCCCCCCCCCCCCACTATTGCCTCTAATTCTATTTCATGGAAGAAAATGCCACGGAAGATACCAAGTGAAACGCAAACTCCGAACATAATGTAATACATGTACAAACTATGATCGAATATGATATTTTATATGTAACCCTATTGTTGAAGAAAGACAAATATATAAGGGGCATTCTCATACTCTCGAAAGACCCTCAATGCGAGCACAGTATTGTTTCAATAATCAAGATGTTTATAGGAAAAAATGTATGAGTTGTAAGTTAATTCTGATGTAGGCTTACAGCTGAGTGACCAAATCAAGATTTCGTTATAAAGTAATGTTGCAGTATCTGCAATAACAGCCCCTCCTCCCCCTCCCTTTTTTTTTTTTATTTTAATTTTTATTTTATTTTTTTTACAGCGGATGACAGAATCGGGAAATAAATTATAAAGACGCATTTAATTAAAGCTTTCATATAGCCAATGAGTGTTGTGTTTATTATCCTTTTGACACAAATCCCAGTCATTAGGTTAAACATTTAACGGACTGTATATACTGAATTTCATTTATATGTGTTCGTCTCCATCTTTGGTCTCGTTCAACCAATATATTTTGTCTATAAAACTTTGTTAATTCTCGTTTCATTTTTGAAAAGTTTGTATATGACATGGATATAAATATATAATGGTGGTGATGATGATGATGATGCTAACAAGGATAATTAGTAGTAATGATAATGAAGATAATGTTTTTTTTTTTTTTTTTTTTTTTTAAATCTTTCTCTCTAATTGGAAGGAACTTGTGTTTATGTTGCTGGGCATTTTTCCAACATTGGCGGAACCTTCCTTCACAGGATAATTCTCATATTTATGTCTATTCCGCCGGAGTTACTCAAGACAAGGGTATCCTTCCGTGGGAAGAGATAGAGAGAAGGGTAAGGGGGTGCTTTTCAGAACATGAAATATGAACATTTCATTTGCCGCATAAATCCAAGACCGCTTGGGGTTTGATAGCTATATTTTATTTCGCAAACATAATTACATGCTCTAAGATGGCTACATGCCCTCATAAACGCAGGCCCGAGTGGCTCTTTGTGTTGTCATGTATTCAGTAGATTGACCTCTTCTTTGAAAACGCTAATCTTCCTTTTAATAGTAGTTGCTTTGGCATTCTTTTGTTCCTCTTATTAGAGTGGGGCCTGCATGGTCCACTCAGCTGAGATAAGCGCTTCATTTTGAAAAAAGCATTTCATTTTGAAAGGTCCATTCTTGAATGGTGCGCTAAATCGGTCAATTTCAATTTATAAAATGAAAGGATCCTTTCTTATGAAGTTGGATTAAAAGGAGCGAAGTCGAGCTGTAGCCTGTATGTCGTCAAGATCAAGAACGCATACTCCTCGTGGCCGGCCGAAAGCGATGATATCACGTGATCGGAGAGGACACGTACGCGTTCGTCTCTAGGTATACGGGATTTACGATCCCAACAAGAATTTCGGGTAAAGTTGAAACGAAATCTATTTTTCTCGATTTTTTTCAACGTAACCTCATTTTTTTAAAACGGGTATTGTGAATGAATATATCTACATAATACTACTAAGAATTTTAGCGCATAAGAGCTGATAGTTCGCTAGAAAACTTCGTCAACATATTAGGCATAAATCTCGGCTTCTGTAGAAGCCCTCCGCCACAGACTGAACACCTCGCTCGGCTTCTGTAGAAGCCCGTCGTCTCAGAAGGGTTAAGGATTACATCTATATCAACATACTTTATGCGATCTGCTTGCTTTCATGAGAGCTAGCGAGCGTAGCGTGGGAGTTTTGGGGAGATTTTCAGAAAATATTGCCCTTAATTGGTGTAAATTATGGGCATATTCGAATATATAGCGGAATAAGAATTCCTTTGCTGCGGGGGAGGGGGGGGGGGTAGGCATTATGCCCCTCTTGCCTCCAGCTCCACTGCCTTACATTGTAGTAATATGTGTACCTGCTACTACATAAAGCCGCATCGATTCTTTGAAGTTAGATATGGCTTTATTTGTAAGAAACAACGGGAAATATACGTAAAAGGGGGCATTTATCCGAAGAGGAAAGGGCGCTTATCAGAGTTGGAATGGGGCACTTATAAGAAGTAAAAAGGGGCACTCATGAGAAGAGGAAAATGGCACATATTAGATAGGAAAAGGGGAGCTTATGAGATGTAAAAATGGCATTTATCAGAAGGGGAAAGTTGGCACTATTTAGAAGGGAAAAGGGGCACCTATCAGAAGTAAAAATGTACTTATCATCAGAAGAAAAGGGCACTTATTAGAGAGATAAGGAGCCAATTATCAGATTTTGAAAAGGGGCACTTATCAGGAGGGGAAAAAACACTTATCAGAAGGGGAAGGGGCACTTATTAGAAAGGAAAAGGGGCACTTTTAATAGTAAAAAGGGCCCTTATCAGAGAGGAAGGGGGGCATTTTTCAGATGTAAAAAGGGCACTTTTGGGGTACTTGAAAAAGTGGGAGGGCACTGTGCCCCCTGGCCCCCGGATGCGCCGCCCCTGCTCTACGTTGACTAATTTTCCGACTACTGACAAATGAACGGGCTGCATTCTCTCCGTTTTATATGTTATCATTCCTTGCTTCAGTAGGCTATTCAGGAATGGATAAACAACTGATAAGGATTGGCTGATGTATATAAATAATTAGCCACGGCGCAACCTTTACAGCCCGCCCCCCCCCCTTCGAGCTTCTAAATCACTTTGAAATGTTATTGCCATGACAACAAGAATATCTACAATATAATCCGAAATATTCGTCAGTGCACATCCTTATCACAATATAACAAGAAAACAATCTTTTGCCTACTTACTAATATTATTGATAATGTAATTATTATTATTACTAGTATCATCGACATCATCATCATCACCATAATGACAATTACCATCATGTTGGGGGGGGGGGGGACATGTTACCCTGTCCCTCTCGATTTGCGATTATAAGACTGAAGCAAGGCAATCAGAAATTACGATTTCCTTCGAATTTCGAACCTTTTACCTACTATTTCATGCCCTTTATACTTGTGGGCGCATATATTACTGCACAAAATTCTGATGGAGATTGGGATCTCAATTAGGAAGAGGTTATTGACAGAAAAAGGTGATGGGCAGAAATAATTGAAGTCAATAAGAGCAATATATTTGAAAGGCACGCAATACTTTTAACCTCGTAATAATGATTCAGACTCTCTCGGATATCTGTTTTAACCATGAAAGAAGAAATAAATAATATTTATGAATAAACAATAATACTCTTCATGAGGAAAACAAAAACGGTATTCAAATCGATGTTCCTCTTGAATTCCCTCGTTAAACGACAAAGCCCACATACTGATTTTAGCCTACCATGAAAATATATATTAAAAATATTTTTAAAAGACAGAGAATTTCGATACTGATAGACTCACTGCTCTTAGTAAATGCTAGTTTCAGAGTCCCCAGTAAGATAGAACGAAACAATTAGATTGTTATTTACAAGTGTTTTTATCGAAGTATATAAATACAAGAATAGATAGATACGTATTGAGAAAAATTTAATACAACGGATCATCATGAATGTGTCCCGCAGACTTGACCCGTCATAATAGTGGTTTGCCGCGTAGAGAAAAACACGTAGAAGTACACAATAATGTAGCCGTAGAGGGGGATATAGCGTTTTTAACGAGTCTGTAGAGAAGACCAAAATAAATCGCGGCTTTTCAGCACCGGGAGACGGGATCGCTTTTGTCAGACACAGAGTCTTCGTTCCCCAGGGGGTAAAATCCCGGAAGCGAGAAACGCTGTCGCTGATTGGCCGCTTGCGTTCTTTTGTTTAAAATCCCCGTGCTTATGCACCACTACATTTCGCTAAGCTACCTAAGCAGATACGTTTCAACGAAAAAAAAATATAAATATAAAACGCATCAACAACAAAAAAAAAGAAAAAAAAAAGATGCAAGATATCTCGTGTCATTGAATCTCGAGGAATTTATGTTAAGCCTTATTATATGAAAAAAAAAAGATATCATGAATCACGTTACAAAGAGATCAATACAAGATATTTAATTTCATGGAATCCAGGAAAAGCTATAATAAACCACCCCCCCCCCAAAAAAAAAGATACTGATCATCTGTTCATCCGCTCATCCACATTAAAAAAGAGAAAGATACTATGTACTGTATGTAAACATGGAATCTATGGAAACACTCGCTTACCCTATTGCACCCCCCTCCAAAAAAAAAATAAATAAAAAAAAGGAAAGAAAAGCACAATTCCCTGGGCGTGCCGTTCACCCACAGTTTAAGGGCAGTGCCCCGTAGGCTCATCATTCACAGGTCACCATCTCCCAGCCAGGCATTACCTACATTAAACATTATAACATAATATCAATACAAGATATCTTTCTTGCCATGGATCCCAAGTGAAACATATGCGAAGCCTAATTTCACCTAAACAAAAATATCGCAATGACATATTAAAATTATAACAATATATAAAATCAATGCTAAGCCCTAACAGAAAGAAAAAAGAAAAGGAAAAGGAAAGAGAGAAAGAAAGAAAGAAAAGCACCAGACTGGGCGTGCCGTTCACCCACAGTTTAAGGGCCAGTGCCCCGTAGGCTCATTATTCACAGGTCACCATCTCCCAGCCAGGCATTACCTACATTAAACATTATAACATAATATCAATACAAGATATCTTTCTTGCCATGGATCCCAAGTGAAACATATGCGAAGCCTAATTTCACCTAAACAAAAATATCGCAATGACATATTAAAATTATAACAATATATAAAATCAATGCTAAGCCCTAACAGAAAGAAAAAAGAAAAGGAAAAGGAAAGAGAAAGAAAGAAAGAAAAGCACCAGACTGGGCGTGCCGTTCACCCACAGTTTAAGGGCCAGTGCCCCGTAGGCTCATTATTCACAGGTCACCATCTCCCAGCCAGGCATTACCTACACTAAACATTATAAAATTATAAAATTATAAAATCAATACAAGATATCTTTGTTGACAGTGATCCCAAGTGAAACCCATGCAAAACCTAATTTCACCACCAACAACAAAAAAAAATATTAAAAAATCGCAATGACAAATGAAAAAAAAGAAGAAGAAGGAAAAAAAAAACGCTACATGATCTAATTTCTTATGTCATCGAATTTTGGAAAAACATGCACAAAAAAGCACCTTACTAAGCAGATACGTTTCAACGAAAAAAAATATAAATATAAAACGTATCAACAACAAAAAAAAAGAAAAAAAAAAGATGCAAGATATCTCGTGTCATTGTCTCTCGAGAAATTTATGTTAAGCCTTATTATATGAAAAAAAAAAGATATCATGAATTACGTTACAAAGAGATCAATACAAGATATCTAATTTCATGGAATCCAGGAAAAGCTATAATAAACCACCCCCCCCCCAAAAAAAAGATACCGATCATCTGTTCATCCGCTCATACACATTTTAAAAAAAGAAAAAAACTCTGTACTATAATATGTAAACATGGAATCTATGGAAACACTCGCTTTCCCTATTGCATCCCCTCCAAATAAACAAAAGGAAAGAAAAGCTCCTGACTGGGTGTGCCGTTCACCCACAGTTTAAGGGCCAGTGCCCCGTAGGCTCATCATTCACAGGCCACCATCTCCCAGCCAGGCATTACCTACACTAAACATTATAACATAATATCAATACAAGATATCTTTCTTGCCATGGATCCCAAGTGAAACATATGCGAAGCCTAATTTCACCTAAACAAAAATATCGCAATGACATATTAAAATTATAACAATATATAAAATCAATGCTAAGCCCTAACAGAAAGAGAAAAGAAAAGGAAAAGGAAAGAGAAAGAAAGAAAGAAAAGCACCAGACTGGGCGTGCCGTTCACCCACAGTTTAAGGGCCAGTGCCCCGTAGGCTCATTATTCACAGGTCACCATCTCCCAGCCAGGCATTACCTACATTAAACATTATAACATAATATCAATACAAGATATCTTTCTTGCCATGGATCCCAAGTGAAACATATGCGAAGCCTAATTTCACCTAAACAAAAATATCGCAATGACATATTAAAATTATAACAATATATAAAATCAATGCTAAGCCCTAACAGAAAGAAAAAAGAAAAGGAAAAGGAAAGAGAAAGAAAGAAAGAAAAGCACCAGACTGGGCGTGCCGTTCACCCACAGTTTAAGGGCCAGTGCCCCGTAGGCTCATTATTCACAGGTCACCATCTCCCAGCCAGGCATTACCTACACTAAACATTATAAAATTATAAAATTATAAAATCAATACAAGATATCTTTGTTGACAGTGATCCCAAGTGAAACCCATGCAAAACCTAATTTCACCACCAACAACAAAAAAAAATATTAAAAAATCGCAATGACAAATGAAAAAAAAGAAGAAGGAAAAAAAAAAACGCTACATGATCTAATTTCTTATGTCATCGAATTTTGGAAAAACATGCACAAAAAAGCACCTTACTAAGCAGATACGTTTCAACGAAAAAAAATATAAATATAAAACGCATCAACAACAAAAAAAAAAGAAAAAAAAAAGATGCAAGATATCTCGTGTCATTGAATCTCGAGAAATTTATGTTAAGCCTTATTATATGAAAAAAAAAGATATCATGAATTACGTTACAAAGAGATCAATACAAGATATCTAATTTCATGGAATCCAGGAAAAGCTATAATAAACCACCCCCCCCCCCAAAAAAAAAAAAGATACCGATCATCTGTTCATCCGCTCATACACATTTAAAAAAAAAGAAAAAAACTCTGTACTATAATATGTAAACATGGAATCTATGGAAACACTCGCTTACCCTATTGCATCCCCTCCAAATAAACAAAAGGAAAGAAAAGCTCCTGACTGGGTGTGCCGTTCACCCACAGTTTAAGGGCCAGTGCCCCGTAGGCTCATCATTCACAGGTCACCATCTCCCAGCCAGGCATTACCTACACTAAACATTATAACATAATATCAATACAAGATATCTTTCTTGCCATGGATCCCAAGTGAAACATATGCGAAGCCTAATTTCACCTAAACAAAAATATCGCAATGACATATTAAAATTATAACAATATATAAAATCAATGCTAAGCCCTAACAGAAAGAGAAAAGAAAAGGAAAAGGAAAGAGAAAGAAAGAAAGAAAAGCACCAGACTGGGCGTGCCGTTCACCCACAGTTTAAGGGCCAGTGCCCCGTAGGCTCATTATTCACAGGTCACCATCTCCCAGCAAGGCATTACCTACACTAAACATTATAAAATTATAAAATTATAAAATCAATACAAGATATCTTTGTTGACAGTGATCCCAAGTGAAACCCATGCAAAACCTAATTTCACCAACAAAAAAATAAAAATAAAAATAAAAATCGCAATGACAAATGAAAAAAAGAAGAAGAAAAAAAAAACGTTACAGGATCTAATCTCTTGTGTCATCGAATTTCGGGAAAACATGCACAAAAAAGCACCTTACTAAGCAGATACGTTTCAACGAAAAAATAAATAAATAAATATAAAACGCATCAAAAAAAACCAAAAAAAAAAGATGCAAGATATCTCGTGTCATTGAATCTCGAGGAATTATATGTTAAGCCTTATTAAAAAAAAAAAAAAGATATCATGAATTACGTTACAAAGAGATCAATACAAGATATCTAATTTCATGGAATCCAGGAAAAGCTATAATAAACCACCCCCCCCCCCCCCGCAAAAAAAGATACTGATCATCTGTTCATCCGCTCATCCACATTAAAAAAGAGAAAGATACTATGTACTGTATGTAAACATGGAATCTATGGAAACACTCGCTTACCCTATTGCACCCCCCTCCAAAAAAAAAAAATAAAAAAAGGAAAGAAAAGCACCTGACTGGGCGTGCCGTTCACCCACAGTTTAAGGGCAGTGCCCCGTAGGCTCATCATTCACAGGTCACCATCTCCCAGCCAGGCATTACCTACACTAAACATTATAACATAATATCAATACAAGATATC
Organism: Heliocidaris tuberculata; assembly: GCA_025618425.1. NCBI lineage: Eukaryota > Metazoa > Echinodermata > Echinoidea > Camarodonta > Echinometridae > Heliocidaris > Heliocidaris tuberculata. The sequence goes on along the minus strand of CM046835.1, from coordinate 17,166,276 downwards.
TTTCTTGCCATGGATCCCAAGTGAAACATATGCGAAGCCTAATTTCACCTTAACAAAAATATCGCAATGAAATATTAAAATTATAAAATCAATGCTAAGCCCTAACAGAAAGAGAAAGAGAAAAGAAAAGGAAAAGGAAAGAGAAAGAAAGAAAAGCACCTGACTGGGCGTGCCGTTCACCCACAGTTTAAGGGACAGAGCCCCGTAGGCTCATCATTCAGAGGTCACCATCTCCCAGCCAGGCATTACCTACACTAAACATTATAAAATCAATATCTTTGTTGCCATGGATCCCAAGTGAAACATATGCAAAGCCTAATTTCACCAAAACAAAAATATCGCAATGACATATTAACATAATAACAGTATATAAAATCAATGCTAAGCCCTAACAGAAAGAGAAAGAAAAGGAAAAGGAAAGAGAAAGAAAGAAAGAAAAGAACCTGATTGCGTGTGCCGTTGCCATGGATCCCAAGTGAAACATATGCAAAGCCTAATTTCACCTAAACAAAAATATCGCAATGACATATTAAAATTATATCAGTATATAAAATCAATGCTAAGCCCTAACCGAAAGAGAAAGAAAATGAAAAGGAAAGAGAAAGAAAGAAAGAAAAGAACCTGACTGGGTGTGCCGTTCGCCCACAGTTTAAGGGCAGTGCCCCGTAGCCTCGTCATTCATAGGTCACCATCTCCCAGCAAGGCATTACCTACACTAAACATTATAAAATTATAAAATTATAAAATCAATACAAGATATCTTTGTTGACAATGATCCCAAGTGAAACCCTTGCAAAGCCTAATTTCACCAACAACAAAAAAATGTTAAAAATCGCAATGACAAATGAAAAAAAGAAGAAGAAAAAAAAAAAACGCTACATGATCTAATATCTTGTGTCATCGAATTTCGGGAAAACATTCGGGAAAACATGCACAAAAAAGCACCTTACTAAGCAGATACGTTTCAACGAGAAAAAAAAATTAATAAATATAAAACGCATCCAAAAAAAAAGAAAAAAAAGATGCAAGATATCTCGTGTCATTGAATCTCGAGGAATTATATGTTAAGCCTTATTAAAAAAAAAAAAAAAGATATCATTAATTACGTTACAAAGAGATCAATACAAGATATCTAATTTCATGGAATCCAGGAAAAGCTATAATAAACCACCCCCCCCCCCAAAAAAAGATACCGATCATCTGTTCATCCGCTCATCCACATTAAAAAAGAGAAAGATACTATGTAATATATGTAAACATGGAATCTATGGAAACACTCGCTTACCCTATTGCGCACCCCCCCCCCCTCAAAAAAAAAAAAAAAAAAAAAAATTAGTACTCAAAAGGGAAAGAAAAGCACCTGACTGAGCGTGCCGTTCACTCACATTTTAAGGGCCAGTACCTCGTAGGCTCATTATTCACAGGTCACCATCTCCCAGCCAGGCATTACCTACACTAAACATTATAACACAATATCAATACAAGATATCTTTCTTGCCATGGATCCTAAGTGAAACACATGCGGAGCCTAATTTCACCTAAACAAAAATATCGCAATGACATATTAAACTTATAACAGTATATAAAATCAATGCTAAGCCCTAACAGAAAGAGAAAAGAAAAGGAAAAGGAAAAGGAAAGAAAGAAAGAAAGAAAAGCACCTGACTGGGCGTGCCGTTCACCCACAGTTTAAGGGCCAGTGCCCCGTAGGTTCATCATTCACAGGTCACCATCTCCCAGCCCGGCATTACCTGCCCTAAACATTATAAAATAAATATCTTTGTTGCCATGGATCCCAAGTGAAACCTATGCAAAGCCTAATTTCACCTAAACAAAATATCGCAATGACATATTAAAATTATAACAGTATATAAAATCAATGCTAAGCCCTAACAGAAAGAGAAAAGAAAAGGAAAAGGAAAGAGAGAGAGAAAGAAAGAAAAGCTCCTGACTGGGCGTGCCGTTCACCGACAGTTTAAGGGCCAGTGCCCCGTAGGCTCATCATTCACAGGTCACCATCTCCCAGCCAGGAATTACCTACACTAAACATTATAAAATTATAAAATCAATACAAGATATCTTTTTTTACATTGATCCCAAGTGAAACCCATGCAAAGCCTAATTTCACCAACAACAAAAAATATTTAAAAAATCGCAATGACAAATGAAAAAAAAAAAAAAAAAAAAAAAAAAAGGTGCATGATATCTCGTGTCATTGAATCTCGAGGAATTATATGTTAAGCCTTATTTTAAAAAAAGGACATCAATAATTACGTTACAAAGAGATCAATACAAGATATCTAATTTCATGGAATCCAGGAAAAGCTTTAATAAACCACCCCCCCCCTCCAAAAAAAAAAAAAGATACCTACACTAAACATTATAAAATTATAAAATCAATACAAGATATCTTTGTTGATATTGATCCCAAGTGAAACCCATGCAAAGCGTAATTTCACCAACAAAAAAAAATTAAAAATCGCAAGGACAAATGAAAAAAGGAACAAGAAAAAAACAAACCGCTATATGCATGATCTAATCTCTTGTGTCATTGAATTTCGGAACATGCACAAAAAAGCACCTTACTAAGCACATACGTTACAACGAAAAAAAAGATAAAATAAAATAAACAAATGAAAAAAAATAACGCATCAAAATTTAAAAAAAAAAGATACATGATATCTCGTGTCATTGAATCTCGAGGAATTATATGTTAAGCCTTATTTTTTAAAAAATACACCATGAATTACGTTACAAAGAGATCAATACAAGATATCTAATTTCATGGAATCCAGGAAAAGCTATAATAAGCCACCCCCCCCCCCCAATACCGATCATCTGTTCATCCGCTCATCCACATTAAACAAGAGAAAGTTACTATGTACTATATGTAAACATGGAATCTATGGAAACACTCGCTAACCCTTATGAACCCCCCCCCCCCCCTAAAAAAAAGGGGGGAAGAAAAGCACCTAACTGGGCGTGCCGTTCACCTACAGTTCAACGGCACAGCCCCCTAGGCTCATCATTCACAGGTTGCCATCTCCCAGTCAGGCATCACCTACACTAAACATTATTAAAATCAATACAATAAAAACTTTGTTGCCATGGATCCATAGTGAAACCTATGCAAAGCCTAATTTCACCAAAACAAAAATATCGCAATAACAGTATATAAAATCAATGCTAAGCCCTAACAGAAAGCGGAAAGAAAAGGAAAAGGAAAGAGAAAGAAAGAAAGAAAGAAAAGAACCTGACTGGGCGTGGCGTTCACCCAAAGTTTAAGGGCAGAGCCCGGAGGCTCATCATTCACAGGTCACCATCTCCCAGCCAGGCATTACCTACACTAAACAATACATTATAAAATCAATACAAGATATATTTGTTGCCATGGATCCCATGTGAAACCTATGCAAAGCCTAATTTCACCACAAAAAAAATATCGCATTAACAGTATATAAAATAAATGCTAAGCCCTAACAGAAAGAGGAGAGAAAAGGAAAAGGAAATAGAAAGAAAGAAAGAAAAGAACCTGACTGGGCGTGGCGTTCACCCACAGTTTAAGGGCAGAGCCCCGGAGGCTCATCATTCACACATCACCATCTCCCAGCCAGGCATTACCTACACTAAACAATACATTATAAAATCAGTACAAGATATCTTTGTTGCCATGGATCCCAAGTAAAACCTATGCAAAGCCTAATTTAATCCCCCCCAAAAAAAAAAAAAAAATAATAAAATAAATAAATAAATAAATAAATAAAATAAAACAACAAAATATCCACAATGATGTATAAAAAAAGAGGGAAAATCAATACAAAAAACAAAATGATCTCTTGTGTCATTGAATCCCGGGGCAACCTATACAAAAAAGCACCTTACTAAGCATACGGTTCATCCACTTAAAATAAAACAATATTACTGATGTCATTAGATCCACGAAAACCTATGCTAAGTCCTACCCCCCAAAATGTATGAATGAAAGAAAAGCGCCTGACTAAACGTGCCCATCACCTACAGTTTAAGGGTCATTACCCCGTAGGCTCATCATCCACAGGTCACCATCTCCCAGTCATACGGGACTTGTGGCTTCGAAACTCTAAGTCAGCGAAACTTAAAGGGATACTTTGGTAGGCCTGCATGGGCGATTTCCGATGAGAGAGGAAAATATACTCGGAGCTTCGTGTCACTTCGATACAAGGACTTCCATCGCACGTGCTAAAACATGTGATTCATATTGGACCACCTCCGAGATAAGACTGGCTTGTGTTTTAAATTTCGCGCGGTGGGAAAGTAATCAAACATATGGAAAAGTAATTACAGAGCCAGCTCTCTGGTATAGCCTGGGATTAGTTACGTAATCGTGGCGACAACGAGTCGCGGCAGGGCAGTGCAGAAGCGATGGCTAGACTAATCAACCAGAAGTTAACCGTGTTTTGTATTTGGAAATATTTCAGCATTACACTAAACTTGTTTGGGGGAACGAGGTTACAACCAGTTACAAGACTAAGAGCCCGGGACTGGTTAAACCCGAAGTATTCGCCGAGCTCCAGTTCGGTCAACTTCGTGCCGTCCGATCATTTATGACCTTAGTCCGACGGCCTCGCACTACGGGCGTGCTATGTGTACAAGTAAACGAGCCTTTTGCAAATTCCGCACGATTTCATTTCCCCATGAGTTCTCATTAGACTGCCCCTTTAAAGTTAACAAAACCACGACTCCCTAACCGCAGCGAGGGTTCACATGAGCCCTAAACAACGAGCCTAACTACAAGCGGAGCGATCGTCGTGGTTAACCCATGAAGTAGATACTACCGATTGCGTGTATAGTACACATATTAGATCCTGTGTTCATAATTCGTGCGTAGGGTATTATCCGCATTATCATGAACAGAGAGGTCAACGCTAACTACAAGCTTGCGAAACTTAAAGTTTATTACGTTCACATGCCGAGACTTCGACGGAGGACCCCCCCCCCCCCCCCCCCCCCCCCCCCCCCCCCCCCCCCCCGCTGCTCGTGGTTAAGGCCTTAACCACGAGCTCGCTTGTGGTTCTAGAACCACGAGTAAACTTAAAGTTTCGAAACCACGAGTTCGTTCATACGGGCTGAAACTACAAGAAAACTACAAGTTAAGCTCCCATCGTGTGAACGTAACTATTAACACTTTGGCAGTAAAAATGATTTGTATTTTTACGGTGTCATGGAATCCAGGAAAATTTATGCTAAGCCCTAACAGAAAGAGAAAAGAAAAGGAAAAGGAAAGAGAAAGAGAAAGAAAGAAAGAAAAGCACCCGACTGGGCGTGCTTCACCCACAGTTTAAGGGCAGCCATATTAATGCCTGAATATGTCTTTTCATAAGACCTACTAACATTAGAATTCCTGCAGATTAACGTAACTGAAAAATGAAGAATTTTCAAGTAAAATTTTGAAAGTGGTTAAAGTGTAAATAAAGGTTATGAAACATGTAGAACCTATCCTGTCGCGATTACAATTTGTCAAAAACAGATGAGGCCAGATGTCATAGTTCAGTCATTACGCAGACAAAAAATTCCGCAGTATATCTGTGAATTTTTAAAACAAAAGGGGGGGGGGGAATGACAAGACAGAAACAGATGCAATTTTGTGAGGGATTCTATTTACATACATTTAAAGGAAAATCACTTCAGAAAGAACCAGTGGGGCAAATCCATTTTGAAATTTTGGGGGGACATTCGCCTCCCAAAATCTCTGACAAGCAAAAAAAAAAAAAAAAAAAGTCATTCAAAAAGGTGGGGGGGGGGGGGATATTTGCCTCCAAAATTCTCTAACAAGCAAAAAAACAAACAAAGGTTATTCAAAAAGGTGGGGGGTACATTCGCCTATTTTCAAAAAGGTGGGGGGACATGTCCCCCTGTCCCCCCTGGATTTGCGCCCATGGAAGGAACCAAACATACATCTATGGACTCAACCATTAGGCCTACTGATCATACTGATGAGAATGTCATGTTTTGCAATTCCACTTGGGTCGTAACGGAATTACATGAATGTTGTATGTATATATATTTTAATGATATAGATTAGTGCTTTGCTCCGACCAACTGATGAACCATTGTGGGATCAGGGGTTATACTTGCCTTCATAATGAGAATTTCAAAAATCTATTTTTGTGGAACATGGAAGTCTCGATCATCAATTGAATATCAGTAACGAAACTGTTTCTACTTTACATTCTTCTAAATGTTTATCATTTTAGTCAACAGACCGCTTCGGTAATGTATTCAAATTTTATAAATACCTTTCAAACAAAGGTTGTTCTTGACAACCTGAGAGTTTGCCGGAGGCTTGCCAGACATAGCAACAAATAATGTATGCAAACTGGATTCCAAGCACTGTGGCTCATTTATAAAAAGCCGGTTAATGGCATAGCACTAGGTGCTCAGAGAAGAAATGTGCATAAATTTGAATACATTACAGAACCGGTCTATTTGATTGTCGTCAGCTCTTTGATGTGACATTTGTTGCTCAAATTATTCATATTCATATTTTAACACTGAAATATTTTGTGCGGATTTTTGCCTTCCATAGAGATTTTTTACAGGGGTGTGAATTGAATCGCGAATAAAATCACAACTGAAATATTTTTAAAACGTTATATTTAACTATCAAAATAAATATTTGCACATTGAAAAACTCGTTATGAATGATATAAATTAACGTTGAAGAAGTACGAGGTTGCCTTACTCTTTTTTAGTTTTTTCTCCTTTTTCCTACTTATCTGCAAAAATAAGATATTGATTCTAACCATAATACATGTAAGAACTTTTTAAATCCTTAAAAAAAAAAATCGTCCCATCGATTTCTCCTTGCTCATTTTTCCTGTACTATCCAACCATCTGATCTTATACTATTCCTCTTTCCAAGTTATTCTTTTCAAACATTAATCGATTTTCTTTTTGGTTGTTGTTGTTGTTGCAAGATGTTGTCTACGAAATTCTTAAACGGACAACTCATGCCAAATGATCTCTTGTAACAAGTTCTAAAGACATAGCGCTCCCAAATATATATATATATATATATATATATATATATACATATATATATACATATATATATACATATACATATACATATACATATATACATATATATACATATATATATATATATATATATATATATATATATATATACACACACACCAGAGGGATGACTGCAATACACCATAATTCTCTACAACAGTGAGATGCACTGCAAAAACTGGGGTTTGAATTATTATTATGACAGTCAGTCATATATGAATGCCGATTCTTGTTGATTTAACACCCCAATTTTTGCAGTGTGGTAACTTATGAAAGGTTACAACATTTCAACTGGGTTAGAACCCATATATGTTCTAGGGTTTAATATTCTTTTTAACTGACCAATAGCTTAAACCAGACGGTCTTAGAGACCTCTATATACAAAATGTAAAAGTAGACTACACTGGTCTGGTGAGCAGGAACATTTTGTCACAAGGTAGACATTGAAATACCTGCATACTTACCACCCTTGATTGTATGCGCGTCCCACGGTGAGTCCTGATCTGTGAAATAAATGAAAGAAAGAAAAAAAAAACGAATGTTCGTGAGGGCATGTACCCAAATGGAAAATAAAAAGAATTTCAATATTAGCGATAGCCAACAATAACAATATTAAGTAAAAATCATATACTAATAAAGTTTATATCAGAGCAATTTTTAAAGTCATTTCGAAAAATGATGGACGGTCGTCTCCATTACTGAAGGCCATTTCATTAAGGTGGATTTTATCCACAGCTATAGTCATGATAGCTGTCGTTATGTTGGGCAGGATTATTATGGCATGCTGTCAGGTCGTCATCGGCAACTTTGTAAGTATGCATAATATTTGAATACCGTTAGTCCATTTTACATCAAATTAAGTTATCAACGTTAAAAAGGAGTCAAATAATGTATAGATTGAGCTTACCTTCTTGGATTTTTTAACGGGCGGTCAAAGAAAGGGAATGGCCTCCGGCGTCTGGCTCCACTGACCACACCCAGTCTTTCTTGACCACGATAAAGCAGCGGGCCTGGATTGAGTGGCCATGCAATACCCGTCTCGGCTTCCTCCCCACTACTCCTGTAGCAAGGCGTTTACGTTCCGAGATCCTCAGCAGTGTTCGACCAAGTATCCCCCCTCGGTCTCCCCCCTGCTGCTTCTGCAGATCAGTCTGTAATAAAAACGTGTTGAGAAATAAAAATCTACATTTCAAAGTATTAACTTAAGTGACGAATTCAGAGGAGCATGGGGAGCACATGCCCCTCCCTGCCCAATCCAATGTGGAATTAGCATGAAAATGTGCCCCAAGACCCCAAGAGGAGCTGTTTTATCCTCGTAAACAATAAGCACAAAGTAAATATTTTTGACATGTAATTTTTCTCCTCTTTTGTGGGATGGAGAAATCATTTTATGGCTTAATGATTGGTCAAAATAAGGTCTATATTTTTGAGAATCATAGTTGTTTCAAGTTGGAAAGAAAAAGTAAATCGGTATAATTTAGACTGAAGATTCATTTTATCTTATACATTCCATGTATTTCTACTGATATTCACGTATGTGATGTTGAGAAATTTACTCACTCCAGGCTATGATCACACATTGCCTCGCCTCGCGGCAATTCGGGCCGACCTCCGCAGGTTCTGGTTGGCCCGATTGGCGGCACGACGCTGCTCTCTAGCTGCCTCGAGCTGAGCGGCGGCTGCAGCTGCGATCTCCCGCGCTACAAGACGGGGTGACCTCCGTCTCGGGTGAAGTTGCTCACGCTCCTCCTCCCGTCTCCGCCTCTCCTCCTGCTGCTGTCGGTAAGCAGGAACGACCTCCGCACGACCGTGCTCACGGTGCAACTTGTTGACTGTAATGAAAATAAAAATGAAAATAAGAAATTAGTTCATTATTTTTTTGTACCACACGATCCTCTCCCACTTCGTGTTGATATGATTTTGTTGTATTGCTATCTGAAGTGCCTTGATTAAGTTCCCAACATCTTTTTCACAGGATTATCAGGATTATTTTCAGGACTTTTGTCCTTAACGCTAAAATGGGGGGGGGGGGGGGGGGGTGGATGCAGCCCCCCCCCCCCCGAAGATTTTGAAAGTGGCGATATTTGGGCAACCGTGTACCTCATAATTCGAGCAGCGAGGTTCCCGAGTAATCTCATATTAGAGCAAGAAGTTGCCCGAATACTAATTTATGAAGATTTTCATTAGAAAATGTGTAAAAAATGTGATATTCGGGCAAAAGATGTCAGCCCCACCCCCTAGCGAAAATGTGCCCATACGACTATGGAGAGGATGGAAAGGTGGTGACCCCCTCCGAATCTCTGTATCAATTTAATATACATGTATCAGTCATAAAAACAAAGATGTCTCAATTCAATTTAATTAAGAGTATGTTTTATTGTATTTCCCCCCTTTTGAACGATGAGTTTTATCGGCTGGGCCCATGGACATTTACATTGGTTTGCACTATAAAAGTGGTAGGTTGAGTGCATTATTATATTATTATGTATTGTGTACCAAAAGTATATTATGCATGCCTACTCCACAATTTATCCCTTTGTATCTTAGTTTGATTAACTTGCATTTTCAAATGAAACCTTCAGGCTTGTATATTACTAATGCTTTAAACAAATAATGTAGATTCGGAACATTTTCAAATACCTGAGTTATATGTTTGTTTTAATTTCATCGCACTTTATTTGTATTTGTATTAACTATTAAATAGAGTACATACCGTGTTGCGTGCAGTAGAGCTCGTCGCCGGCGTCTCCTTCGAGCGTATGAAGGCCGCGCCGGGTGCAGCGTCTGCGATCTCTCCTGGGTCCAACCTGCACACAGCATCGAACCCTGACTGGCCGTCTGTAATAAAAGACCAATCACACTGAAGATTTATTTATATAGCAAACAAAGAAAATAGATAACTTTGAAATGAAGGTTTTAACAATTATTCTTCTTCACAATACTTGGAATATAATCGTTGTTTTCCTGTTAGCAATTAAAACAGTTTAGTCAAATTGAATAAAGCGATAGCATTTAAGGAATATGAATGATGGATGAGTAAAGATGGAATATGATTGATTCGAGTGAGCAGTGTATCCGTAGATACTCAGTGGATTTCCCGATGTTCACTTAACAAATTAAAAAGAGATCTCCTAATTTCACACCCCATACGATAGTGCATAAAATAGTATTACATAAGTTCAACATTCTTTTTAAAGAAACCGTAGCGCCTGGTTGCAGTGCCCTCTTGAGTTTTTCATGTGGGTAAGTTGCATATAAGAAAATTGCCTTTTGGGGGATTAAACTGGAAAAAAGAGGGAAAAAAAGTAACCTATTCGGTGCTCGGTTGCTTTGTTCCTCGCTTTTGTTAACTAATGAAACAAATTAATTTACTTATTATAATTATTTATTTATTCGTTCATTAACTTATATTTCTTGAGGATGGCGCTTTCCATATCAAGTGTTGCTTTTTCAAGGGAACCCTTGATTTATACAAAAAAGTGCATATATGAATAGAACAAAAGAGAACAAAAATACAGAAGTAATCTAAGGTATAGGGTATAGAATAATAAAGCATAACTGCTAAAACATGTTGACAAGATTTTTTTATTTTTTCATTCTGAAAAATCAAGGGATCAAAATCTGTGCCACTGTGTATCAGGAATTCCTTGCAATACAAAAGAACAGTTTCAGCTGCGATGCACAGCAATGGCAATGTTGTGTCCAGATTCAATAGATCTGTTTACAAATATATTCAAATTTTATGCATACCTTTACGGTTGTTCTTGACAACCTGAAAGCTTGTCAGAGGCTTGTCAGACATAGCAACAGCCAACAAGTAATGTATGCAAACTGGATTCCAAGTATTGTAGTTGATTCAATAATAACAGGTTAATGTAATACCTCGTTACTATGTCCCCAGGAAGGAAACATCCATGAATTTGAATAACTTAGTAAACAGGTAGTTACAGGCACCGATTTTTGGTCTTGATTTGTGAAAAAATGAAAATCTGATTAAAAATTAAACTCTTAGTTTTAATAGTATTCAAGAAAATATCATAAAACTTACTCCAAAATTTGATATCCTTGAAGTTTACGGGGCTATGCTATACAGCTCGAGAACCGGTGTGCCGAAAATTTTAGATTTATCAGCTCATAATTTATAACCCAGATTTATAGCCAATTTGAAAAGGGCAAACGGTTAAATTCAATGAGAGAGGCTACAAGATACAAAACATTCTTCCTAGCTCGCCATTGTCACCTCTTTATGACGACATGTACTGGGAGGGCCGTCTTTTTTTCTTGCAATATTGGTTTTCGTTTGATTTTATATATACACCTTTTTTTATTATTTGCCCAACTTTTAGGGAAATATGTTCCTTGAGGCATTCATTGCAGCAATGATTGTGTCTGGGTTTGGTAGAAGGACAAGTTTTGTAAACGCAGGGTCTTTGTATTATTTCGTAAATGAAAAGATGATGAAAAATGATTATTTCACTTACATTTCGTGTTGCCAGCACCGGAATGCATCCAAGGCTGGGGGTGCCTTCCTCTTGCACCGAGAACCCTCGCGGGTGTACTCGACGCAGTTCAGTCCATACTGGTTAGCCATCTTTCACGAGGTGAAGTAATAACCAACCGAAGCAACGAAGAAAGTCCACGAAACGAAGCAAAGCTAAGTAACCTCCAAAACGACGTGTCTACGACAATGTCTAGCAGAGTGAGTGGAAAGAGTTACGGTTTGCAATCTTGCACGTAACCTTGCGCGATATCCTTCAGAGGTTTCTTTGAATGGGTAACCAAGAGAAGACATCACGTGGTTCGAGCAGACGAACCAATCACGAACCACGTTTGACTATTTCAGGTCTCTACCCAATGAACTGTAAACAGGAATGCACGCCAAGAATACAATTAGACATTCCTTACAATGTGTCCCAATCTATATAGCAGCCAAAGATTTGAACGAGAATACCTTGGAAGCTACATCGTCTTAAGAATGTTGATCAATAGGAAGTTCACATTTGCATTCGAATTAATGGTTTTTCATCTCTGCTAATATAATGACGAGATAGTTAATCATGTTATGCCGTCCCACTGCGTACGGGACACATTCTATTCTCAATCGACATTGCGTGTTGTTGCATGCTGGGTTGGAACAAACAAGCATGATACATGTATATGCATGTACGTCTAAATACAATATTAAAAGCGATAGGCTTTTTATCTTTACCTCCAAGTTTGTTTCTCATCCTTTTATATAGACAGTTATGGGCTATAAGAAAAAGATGTTATTTAATACAGTGGCGTAGATACGAACACACTTTCTATTCATATAGTGGGGGGATGATGAATAGATCACCCCCACTAACAATGGATAATTATGCGTGTCTACGCCCGTGATTTAATATTATGGCAATTTTCCCCTGAACAAAAATGACAAAGCCTAGTTATTTATCTTAGTTGGAGAGGTGTTTCTTGTTCCGCTCTGTAGCATGGTCTATTTTCAAGTGTATCTTCGTCATGTTCGTGAAAGTATGATCGAAGATAGGAGGTCAAATTTTGTTAACTTGTATACCTGTATCTTATAATGGAAGGATAGCACCAAGAAGGTCACCGAGAAGAAGCCGGCAACACACCCATCTGCTGCCGAAATGATTACTTTAAGTCATTTTTATTCCTTTTAAGGGCCCTTTAATTTCTTTTAAGGGCACATTTTTGAGGGACAAGGCTGAAGCCTCTTGCCCGAATATCGACTATCATATTTCTTAATTTTGAGAGCAAGCGAAGCGAGCAAATTTAGGTCTGTTGAAAGCCAGAAGGGCTTTAACTCTGTATTAAATTCTGTATTAAAATATATGAGCCCTTCTGACTCCAAACAATAAAAATTATACATTCGGGTACCTCCCTGTCCGAATATGAGGATATTCAGAGGTTTTAGTCACATTTTTCTAATCATGACTACCAAAACAAAAAATAAATACGAGCTCGAATGTGTTAAAGCATTCTATGTACCGGACTGATGTACAACACATGGGCGGCGGGACCGGGGGGGGGGGGCTGGGGACTGCAGTCCCCCCCCCCCCACACACACACACACACACTTTTTTTTAGTAGACATGTTTCATGAAACCGTGGGGAAAAGGTTCGAAAATGTTATTGTCATTAATGAGTAAAATCAAATCAGCCCACCTCTTCACTTTCAAAAACGCTCAGCGGCCCCTGCAACATGTACCTGAGTGATGTACGTTTTAAATATTTCTATTTTTCATGAAATATATCCAAATTATGACGTGCTAATTTGTTCCATTTACGTTCAAACTGTTATCGAAGAAATAAAAATGAACTTTCACTCACATTCTTCATATCATACCTAAAATGGGCATTATTCGAGGTTGTATGTGTTATATGTACTCGATTGACGTACAACATGTACCTGAATGATATACATTTTAAATATTTCATTTTTAATGGAAATATATTCAAATGAATTATGACATTCTAACTTGTTCCATTTACTTTCAAACTGTCCTCTGAATGATGTAAATTTCATTCATGACTGTTTCATTCATGAAATTTGTTTAGACTATGACTTGTTAAATGTCTGAGAACCCATTTATAACATATCAATATCATATAGGCATATTGACCTACTTTTTTTCTCAAAATTAAAATTTAAAAAATGCTTGATTCTTTTTCTCTCGTGTATCGTATGCGTATGCCTAATACAAGCCATGAATAGGCTACTGTATGTTTAAAATTTCTAGAAGTAACAATTATGTTTTTGTTTAGTGAAGTATCAGCGGTACTTTTCATGGTGGAGAAACTGAATTGTAGGTTTAGTTTTTCAGGGTTACACCATGTAATCTTTCAAGGAATAAGAGCCCTGAAAAGGGCTGGTGAGCTCCGCTAAGAGCTCTGTGGTTCTCGACGTTTCGATCAGTATGTTCTGATTGTCATCAGGAGAATGACTAAAAAACTGCCCAGTGGAGGCTACTTATTGCCTACTGAATTGCCTGTGAATCGGATCCCTCCGTAGGCAATAAATAGCCTCCAATGGGCAGTGTGTTCTAATCATTCTGATGACGATCAGAGCATACTGATCGAAACGTCGAGAACTAGAAACGCTCATTTCACCGGCACTAAGAACATGAAGAATGTAAACAAACCGGCTTCTGCATTGTAAGTTACGCTTTTGAACTCTTCAACTCGTGTGTCTAAGATTTTTCTTTGTATATGTATTACGTAACCCTATAAATGTGCGTGTGTTAGTCATGAAGTGCAATGTATGTTTCAAACCATTAAGAAGGAATCAATGTCACCTTGTTTGTCTCTGTGGTAACCACTAACCAATGTCATGCTTTAAAATTTCTGTACATTCTCAGGGAAAAATCAAATGCAATTATTATAATGACCATTAATACCACTTTCCAGACAGAAGTTGAGACCGTGGAGAGTGAGAGAGAAACAGAGAGAGAGAGAGAGAGAGAGGGGGGGGGGGGGTGGGGGTGGAGAGGGGAGAAGCAGTCTCACCCCAACCTGATGAAAAGTGGTAAAGTTATTTTAGATATATTTTATAACAATGATATGTTTGAAATATAAGGATGAAAATAAAAACAATAATAATTTTATGAATAACATTATCAATAACAATTGAATATACCAAAATAATAGTAATATAACTATGAAAATGATGATGATGATGATAATAAAAATTACTGTAATAAATAACAATAATCATCCTCCTCCTCACCATCATTATCATCTTCATCAGGATAATAGAAGAAAAAGAAGAAGAAGAAGAAGAAGAAGAAAGAAAGAAAAAGAAGAACAACAACAAAACAAAAGTGATAATACTGTTACCTGTTGATAATAATGATAATAAAAATGATAATGATTGCACTTTATTATAGAGATGATAATAAAAGAAAAATATAAATAATGATGGTTATGATAATCAATACGATTATTATAATAATAATGATGATAGTCATAACAAAGTTAATAATAATAATTATTGTAATGATAATAATAGTGATAATTATATTCTAGTAACATATATTTTTTCATTTCTTTCGTGAAAAGTGTGTGTGTGTGTGTGGGGGGGGGGGGTGATTGTACAGGCCACCCCCCCCCCCTCCTCGAAAAGTGTGGGGGGATATATCCCCACCCCCCCCCCCCCCAGGATTTACGACGGTGATCAATATATAATATGATGGGATATTCGTTTTTACACCAATCCAGAAAAAACCGAGTAGGAGGAGGAGTATGTTTATATGTTGACTCAAACTTGAATTATAAAGAAAGATCAGATCTTTCATTTGGAAATGACAGTATTAATTCATTATTTATATATAGAGCTTCAGTTCAATTTTCAGAAAAATGTGATTGTTGGTGTAGTTTACTAGGCTCCCAACTCCGATACAAAGTTTTTTAACGAGCTATTAGAGAAATGTTTATCTTCTATTTCGAATGAAAATAAGTACTGTTATTTACTTGGGGATTTCAATTTTGATATTTTGCAACATTCTTCACATTCCCAAACTGGTGACTTTTTAAGTGTCATGTATTCAAATGGTTTTCAGCCATTAATAACCAAGCCCACACGTATAACAACTTCATCTTGTACATGCATTGATGATATATTTACGAATGTTCTTGATAAAAAAAAAGTTTTACCTGGAGCACTCTACTGTGATATATCCGATCAACTACCCATTTTCCAGTTGACAGAATATGTTAGTATGCAAAGCAATTGTATTTCTTATTCAACCACAAACGAATCATCTTTTTCAAGAGTAAATTTTGAAGGTTTTTCCAGGGATTGAGTTCAATGAATTGGTCTTGTGTAAACAGATATGATGATGCCAGTTTAGCTTATGAAGCGTTTACTTACATTATGACCGAAGTATTTGAAAACCATTCGAATAGTCATGCACCATCTCAGGAAAACAGAGATATTCCAAGAAAACCATGGATTACTAAAGGTATATTATATTCGATTAACAAGAAACAGAGATTATTTCGGAAGTACATAAACAACCCATCATCTAAAAGTGAATTATTATATAAAAGTTATAGAAATAGAATTGAATTATATTATCAGATTGTCAAAAAGAAAGCACTATGCGCAACTCTTGGAAAAGAATAAACTGAATCTTACTAAAACCTGGCAAACGATTTATGACATTTTAGGAAGAAATAGGAGGGCTAAATTACTACAATTCATTTTCAAAGATGGCAAACATATATCGGACGAAAAAGAAATAGCAAATTCTTTCAATTCATATTTTTCCATTGTTGGTGCATCAGTCGCCAATGATGTTCAGTCGACATCTAAACGTTTATCAGACTATTTGAATCCACGGATTTCGAAATCACTGTTTTTTAATCCAACAACTGAATATGAAATAATACAGATTGTAAATAATTTGAAATCTAGTTCTTCATGTGGGTATTATGTTGGTATATAAGTACAAATTTTGTGAAAAAAATTATACATCACATTTCTCGTCCTCTTGAACACATTTTCAATTTATCTGTGATGTGCACAGGCATCGTCCCAGACAATCTAGCTGAAATAATTCCACTGTACAAGAAGAATGATCCTAATTCAATTCAAAATGACTGTCCTATATCTCTCTTACCAACTTTTTTCAAAAATCCTCGAATGTATTATATTTAAAAGGCTCTATAGACATTTGTCTGAAAATAACATCTTAAGCAAGTGTCAGTTTGGATTCAGACCCAACCATTCCATGGAATTGGCTCTACTATATATACACGCCATAGAACATATAACCTCATGCTTAGATAAAAGAAAATTTACCCTAGGGATATATATCGACTTGAGTAAGGCATTTGACACTTTAAATCATAAAATTATGTTATATAAACTGAAACATTACGGTGTACGTGGAATACCACATGACTGGTTTGTTAATTACTTTTGTAACAGGAAACAATTTACCAGCTTTAAAGGTGTACGTTCTGAAACGATGCCTGTGATGTGTGGAACGTGTGGAATACCACAAGGGAGTATAATTGGTCCGTTGTTGTTTCTCATATATACTGAATTTTAAAAAGTCTCTACGTGGTTCAAAGCGAATGAACACTGACAAAACAAAATACAACATGTTTTTCCGTTCAGATAAGCACTAACCATCTCAATTAAAATTTTCGATTAAAGCTCATAGACAGTCTCGGTAGCAAAAATCATACTGGCAAGAAACTTATCTGAAATAGTCACATACTATTCTCCTTTTATCATAAGACACATGTACGAGATTATTTAAAATTCCATTCACGATTTCGAACAGATTTTAGTGTAAATATCTGTAAGAAACGCTTGGTAACAGCTTTTCACTGCCTCACGCTAAGACCATATCCACCCGAAGGGGGGGGGGGGGTGGCAACCCCCAAAAAATAAAATTCGCCAGCCCTCTGACAAGCAAAAAAAAAAAAAAAAAAAAGGTTTTCTGGTCGAAAAGGGGGGGGGGGGGCACAATCGCAAATAGGGAGGGGGGCACAATGCATTGTTTTCCCTCAAAAGGGGGGGGGGGCACGGGCCGGAATAGTCCCCCCCCCCCTAAATCCGCCACTGCCTCTGCGATCCCTTTTCACTTTGTACAATGCCATTGTCTTGCCTTATTTAGATTACTGTAGTCTTGTATGGGGAGGGGCCAGCTTAGTTTGCAGGCAAAAACCCTGGTCAGTCGTAAAAGAGTGTCTGCACTGTAAGACTACAATAGGCCATGTACTATAGCTGCTCCTGACACACGACCAGAAGGTAGCTGAAATAGACATCTCTCAAGACACAATGATTTTCTGATAAAGTGTCAAATTAGGGTCTGTGCTTGCAGACTAGGGCCAGCTCGTGTCAACTCCAGCTAGCTTCGATTAAAGGGGCAGTCTAATGAGAACTCATGGGGAAATGAAATCGTGCGGAATTTGCAAAAGGCTCGTTTACTTGTACACATAGCACGCCCGTTGTGCGAGGCCGTCGGACTAAGGTCATAAATGATCGGACGGCACGAAGTTGACCGAACTGGAGCTCGGCGAATACTTCGGGTTTAACCAGTCCCGGGCTCTTAGTCTTGTAACTGGTTGTAACCTCGTTCCCCCAAACAAGTTTAGTGTAATGCTGTAATATTCCCAAATACAAAACACGGTTAACTTCTGGTTGATTAGTCTAGCCATCGCTTCTGCACTGCCCTGCCGCGACTCGTTGTCGCCACGATTACGTAACTAATCCCAGGCTCTACCAGAGAGCTGGCTCTGTAATTACTTTTCCATATGTTTGATTACTTTCCCACCGCGCGAAATTTAAAACACAAGCCAGTCTTATCTCAGAGGTGGTCCAATATGAATCACATGTTTTAGCACGTGCGATGGAAGTCCTTGTATCGAAGTGACACGAAGCTCCGAGTATATTTTCCTCTCTCATCGGAAATTGCCCATGCAGGCCTACCAAAGTATCCCTTTAAGTTCCCGATCAACACAAGACGTGGCCTCGTCTTTCATCCACACCCCTCGATCCCCCCCCCCCCAAAAAAAATGCCTACCTATGCCGTAGTGTTTTGTAATTCAGTGGCGTAATGAGCAATTAAACATTTGAGGGGCTGCATACAGGGCCCAATTTCTGAATGCTTGCGAAGCGAGCGAGCGAGCAAAAAAAAAAGAAAAAAAAAAGGGGGGGGCCGGGGCCTCAGCGTTTTGGTATCTCTTTTTAACTCCAAAAATCTCTGACAAGCAAAAAAACAAAAAAAGGTCCTTAGCGTTTTGGGGTCTCGTTTTAACTCCAAAAATATCTGACGAGCAAAAAACAAAACAAAACAAAACAAAACAAAACAAAACAAAACAAACAAACAAACAAACAAAAAAGGTCCTCAACGTTTTGGGGTCTCTTTTTAACTCCAAAAATCTCTGACAAGCAAAAAAAATACAAACAAAAAAAAACCTCAGCGTTTTGGGGTCTATACTAGCGCTCTTTTTAACTACTTTTGGTTACAACACCCCCAGCACCCCCTAGTACAGCACCCCCTAGTACAGCACCCCCAGCATCCTCAGCCTTCTAGGGGGTGCTGCAGCACCCCAGCCCCTGGCCTGTGACCCCCAGTGACGACTGCGGCCTAAGCTAGAAGAAAATAAGAAATAGGTGAATTTCGAGAATACGGCCACATATCATTGCGGATATGGATATGCGGGCTAAATCGGCACTAGCATAGGCATAGGGCGAACTCGGCCTTGGCGGATACGGTATACTTCCACTGTCTGCTGTGAACAGTTCACTGCTGTGGATGATGTGATCATGTGGATCATATAATTTTGCTTGGTATGGTATTTACATTTACATTTATATGAACAGATAAATATTGAATTAACCCTAGATTAATGATTCATTATTCTGTTACTTATGATTATCAAGAAATATTCAACTGTCTGGTCGAAGTCATGCCACATGTGTGTCCAGTCCCATATACCCATTTCTGTGTGCAGTGCATATGCATTTCAGCGAGATTAGCCGGTCAATTTCTTTTATCATTTTGATGATTCCAAAACCTCATAGCAGTGGCGGATCTACATAGGGGGAAAACCGGCCCGTGCCCCCTCTTTTGAAACCCAATTAGTATACCTTGACTACACAATGAAAAAAAAATCCTCCTTAATTGTGTACTTTTCCCGCTCTGTGCCCCCTCTTTTACAAGATCCTGGATCCGCCCCTGCCTCATAGTATACACCCATTCTTATGTACTTGTAGACATGATCAACCTTTCCCAATTACTTTGAGACAGTTTCTTTCTCAATGTCATCGCATGGCTAGACAGAAAATTCTGTCTCTCGTTCATTAGTCTCTTATTAATATTATTTGAGTTTGACAGGATTGGCTATTCACACTCATGGGCCCTTGCCTATGTGGGACTGTGTCCAACATTCACTGTTGCAGCAGTCAAAAACAGACAACAAAATTGCTCTAAGCAAGATTTAATTTTCTTAAATTTGCTAATTACCTGATTCATGGACTCCTCAACTCTTACTGTGCCACAAATTAGGGGATTCAGAATTGAAAGTGAAATTTTAAATAATGGAATTATTTTCCTCTCAACTCATGTATGAATGATCTACCCTGGAAAAAGGCCTGCTGATACACACAAAAGCTATTGAAGCCTATTCACCCATAAAAGCTAGTCTGGAGTACAAGGTTATCTTCAGATACTTATAAAGCAAGATTTAATTTTCTTAAAATTACTTATAAAGCAAGATTTAATTTTCTTAAATTTGTTGGATTACTTGATTCAGGGACTCTTCAACTCTTACTGTGCCACAAATTTGGGTATTCAGAATTGAAAATGAAATTTTAAATAATTATTTTCCTCTCATGTATGAATTGTCTAGACTGGAAATTCCAGTCTAGACAATTCATACATGAGAGGAAAATAATTATTTAAAATTTCATTTTCAATTCTGAATACCCAAATTTGTGGCACAGTAAGAGTTGAAGAGTCCCTGAATCAAGTAATCCAACAAATTTAAGAAAATTAAATCTTGCTTAGAGCAATTTTGTTGTCTGTTTTTTACTCCTGCAACAGTGAATGTTGGACACAGTCCCACACAGGCAAGGGCCTGTGAGTGGGTTAACTTCAAGTAAATACTTAAAGTTGTGGAAGTGTAAGTGTAATGTTTGATAGGAACTTTCGTGAACATACATGTAATCATGAATTTAAATTCTCACTTCCTCTCTGAATATCCTACAGCAATTACTATCAGCAATAGAGACACTTGGACTGGACAAGCATGGACAAGAAACGACCCAAGCCGGCAGATGGAAGCAGTCCCTTTGAAGGGATGAACATTGCTTCCCATGATGCCCTAGCTGCACTAAAGCAACGCTCTAAGTGTTCAGAGTGTGGATCATCAAGGAAGTACTTTTGCTATACCTGCTACATACCTGTACCTAAACTGAAAGGCAACATACCAATTGTAAAGGTAAAATGATGTCTCTCAAAACATAGACTTGATAGAATACCCTATAAATTACTTTTGGTTCCTGGACAGCCCAACCAATGGACAGCCCGACCCAGGATAATGCGACCACCTACCTTGGACAACTCGACCCGGTCGTTTTATCCAGGGTGGGGTGCCTCGCCGGACAACTCGACCCACTTTTTTTCTCATTGACTTATGAACTAAAAAAAAAAAAAAAATAAACCGTTAACTTACTTGTAGTTTTCCCTGCAATGTGATAATTTTGACAGACCGCCAGAGGCTCGAGGTAAGTTGATATTATGCCCCAAGAATCACTATACTGATAGAAATAGACCTTTGAATGTCAGGGGCATTGATCCGTTTTTCGGATTGGGGGGCAACAGCCTATCGTAACAGTGATCATTTCGCACTCAATTCAATCATCATCAGGGGCGGCGGTGCGTCTTTCAAAGTGGGGGGGGGGGCACCAACAAAAAGGGGCACCTACAAAGGGTGGAAACAAGGCGGAAAATACCACTTCGAGACATTAGTATACTGGTATATTCTGATCAATACACAAGCGAGGATCATTTTCGACACGCTATTGTTTCTATCTTAACATGGTTCTAGATAAAAAAAACTTTGCAGTTAAGTGTAATAGCCTGATTATTCATTTGCCAGTGAGCGGAGCAAGCGAGCAAAAAATTTAAGATTTATTTTTAATGCTGAAGGCAACAGGTGTTGAATTATATACAGCAATTTTCCTAATAATATGATAAGAAGATAATAGTAAATTTATGCGAGTGAGCGTAGCGAGTGAGCTTTAGAAAAAATTTAGAAAAAAATTGTCCTCATTCCTTTTATAATTTAGGAGCACTGTTCATTCTTGTATAATTTAGGGCACTGGGCCCCTCCTACCCCCTGATCTACTGCCTCACTATTGTGCTGATATCAGTAGGGGAATGTATTATTATGAAGCCTCTCTGATTATTTTGAGCTATATGTATAAGGCTCCTTTGTGGACTTCATACATACCCATATATATATACTTTATATATACCAGTATCTACCGATGTCGCATTTATCAGAAAACATAAGGGGCACTAATTTCTGAGGTTAAAGGGCAATCCAACCTTGGTAATAAGATGATTTGTATGAAAGCAGAAAAATAAGAAACACAGTATGGTGAAAGTTTGAAAGAAATCGGACAAGGAATAAGAAAGTTATGGATGTTTGAAAAATGAGATCACTACATCTATGCGAATCTCAAATTGGCAATTTGGTGAGTCAATTGTGACATTTTTGTGGACAACTCTCCCATTTGTCGTACACAAAAATATCATTAATTTGCGGTTTTCTTCGAGGTGCCTTTACCCTCGGGGCAGTACTCAAAATATATTGGAGATAGCATATTGTTATAGGTCCTCATGAACGATAAGATCCTACTGAGTAATGCATTTTGAAAAAAAGTGACATTTTAGTCATTTTGTGTGTTAGAGCGAATGGGGGAGTTGTCCACAGCTACATCACAGTGACATTACCTATTCGGCCAATTTGAAATTCCCATATGCATAGTGATTACAACTTTCAAAAAATCATAACTTTCTTATTACTTGTCCGATTTCGTTCAAACTTTCACCAATCTGCTTCTCTGATTTTTCCTCTTTCTTTCAAAGCAACTTGCTATTAAGGTTGGATTTCCCTTTAAAAGGGGCCCTCATCAGAAGGTAAAAAGGACACTTATTAGAAGGAAAAAGGGGCACTATACGAAGAAAAAGGCACTTATCAGCTATGAAAAGGGGCACTTTTGGGGTACTTGAAAGTGAGGGGGCACTGTGCTCTGGGCTTTTTGTCAAAGATATTTGATTAGAGTTGCAATTGGGTTTTAGGTTAGGTTTGTTGGACCTGGGTTCCCTGCATCCACTTTTCAAGAAATATGACTCTGAATTAGTTTGAAAATAACATTTTGTTCATGGGAGCTTTAAAATTTACTAGAACTTCCTTTCTGTTTTTCAAAAGCTTTGTTGTAGTGAAGCTTCTTCTGCATCTTTCGCCCAAGTATCTTTTACTGATGTTCTCTTTACCTTTGTTCTCATCAGCTGCCTGTGAAGGTTGATATCATCAAACACTCAAGGGAGGTTGACGGGAAGAGTACAGCTATCCATGCTGCCGTACTGGCTCCTGATGATGTCAACATGTATACCTACCCATCCATCCCGAACTATGATGATCCCTCAGAGAGGGTAAGAAAGAATAAGCCAGTTCGTAATTACGATTTGCACATGTGCAGATAAAGGTCATTTGTACCGAGTACAGTTAACCTCTGTACGCTTTCATAGTGTGATTTTAAATGTTAAACAAGTAGCGCATCCACCAAAAGAGATGCCGAGAAGCCTGTTTCAGGGTCATTTGTACAGACCTCCCAACCATCCCGCTTTTGGCGGAACATTTCCGATTTTTTATCACTTTTCCGCCATTCTGATTTCTACCCCAAACCTCCCGCTTAATCAATATTTCGATCATCATGCATGTGTATGTGTAGATTGCTCAATACTCTTGTGTATTGCGCAATAGTAAATCATGCGAGAATCTCCCAGCGCTGGTCCGTGCATTATCAGAACACGTGCGTAGTTGCCATTATACATGTAATGTATGCTCATGCGCGAGATAACTGCACGACAGCATTGCTGCGCTAGCTATCTTTCGTGTGTATGTTGAGATGCTGCTGCTTGTACCTGCATGTGATGCACAGCTCTGCACTGTAAACCATGAGTCCGCGATCTATCGCACATGGCTAGGCTAGCGCTAATGTACAGTGACATGGTACTTGTGTACAGCAACTGTACCGTACATTTCATCGCAGTTTCACTCAGATACCAGGATTTCCATCAATCCCATGCACTTTCACTGAGATAAACTGCAAAATATTTCAAGAACAACATGGCTAAGAAAACAACGAAGCAGTATTAATAGTACATAAATATGGGGAGCTAGCAGAGTACATGTAAGTGAATTTGATGCTGAGTCATCTTAATTGTATTATTGTTTCTGATACCGCGGGGGCAGTTTTCGGCCGGGCAGCACGCGGGGGAGCCCCGGCGTGCGGGACGCGGGCTCGTGCCGCTGGGACTTTTGATCAGCGGGAGAATGCACAGTGCGCGCGCGCTCCCCATTAACTTTGTACATGCGGCCGAAAACTCACCTGCTCGGCAGAATACTGACTCCGAGACAGTGAAAATGAAAATTAATATTGCCATGAAAATTCTGGATTTTTTTGCAGGATTTTTTTTATCGGTTAAAATAGTAAAAATATTGGCTTTCACGATTTGAGTAAGAAGTGAAAATAGATAGGAAATAAAAAGTCCAAAAATATGATTTTGTCTTAAGTGGCCGACTTCTCCCCCCCCCCCCCCCCCTTACTCTACTAGTAGTGGAAGTGATGAAGTTGCAGGTTTAGACTTCAGTCAGACATCAGTTTGATTCAGTGACAAGCTATATTTAAAGGTGGTTATAATTTACTTTAGTTAATATTTATTATATGTACCGGTAATATGTATGCAAAAGTAACCCAAGAATACGAATTCGCATGTTTTGGGTCGATATTTTGACTAAAATCATGTCGCGCACATTATACTGAATTTTCATCAAAAATTCTGAATTTTGAGGGAAAGTATTTTGAATTCTGAACCTCAAATGTTGGGAGGTCTGTTTGTACCATGTACTAATTATAATTACGAACTGGCTTATTGTTCGTCAGCTATTTGTTTAAGCTCAGTCAGGTAAATGTTTTTGTCACAGGATTGTACTTATATTGTACATATGTTGTGCATATTTAGATAAAATTCCAGTCACTGTGGATTGTTTTTATGCAGTGAATAAGTTATTTGAAGGAGCAACACATACAGAAAAGTACAAGCTTTCCATGAAATTGGATTACGTAAAGAATTTTGATTTTTAAAGAATTGTAGATATTGGACTGTATTCAATCGATCTGATTTCTTCCCTTTTTCTTTGCTTTTTCTTTGCTTTGTCTTTAAGAGTTGTCATACATTTGCTATAAATTCCTTCAGTAGGTATCATTTATCTGTAGACGTAGAAATTGTAAATCTTTTATTCATTGTTGTTACCAGAACTCAAGGCTGCTCTCAACATTTACCCTATAGGTGGTACTTGTCTACCCCAGCAATGATGCAGTGTCCTTAGAAGAATTGACTCAGAGGCTGGCTAGACAACAGGACACTACAAAAGATCAAAGTGATGCTGTAAGTGGGCAGAGTTTTGACAAGTTTGGGATGTTTACGTTGTTTTATGATATTGAATTATAATACAAGCATTCTGAATGATAAAACAAAGTAGCATATATACATGATACCTCTTTGGAAGTAACACAAGTGATCAACATTGCGGCAGATGACCTCAGTGTACCAATGGCCACTTCATCACTGACTACTGAGGTGTCAAAGTCGAGTGTTTTCAACACTTGACAAGCTGTTTAAATGGATACCTAGTAGGGTGTAAATGTTGTGATTAGATGAGCATTGTGTGTGCCTATAAGATGTTGGCTAACTTGCTGGAATGCTCCCCACAGAGTGGAAATCATTATGTACAGGCAAGTATACAGTGATTGAGGTAATCTGTAAAGCGCTTTGAGACCGTATTTTTTTTGCCCAGCGCTATGTCCAGAGTTAGTGCATTGAAACGTCCATGTACGTATGAAGGCTGCTCAAGGGAGGCTATAAGACTTGTCTACGTCATATTCCTTTCATATGCATTTCAATGAGAAACTTTGTTTAAGGAGGAATAAAAATAATTTGGTCTTTCTATACAGGGGGTCATTAAAGCAGAGCTGCCAAGTAGTACGGATTTCCCGTATTTCGTACGGAAATCAAGTTAAAATACGGGAGTACGGTTTTTCATGTTGAAATACGGAAATGTACAAAATCAGTTATGTATATAGTCTATGGCCGGTGCGTGCGCCGTGTCAATCATGTATTAGTCTGTGGCATGGCTGGTGCGCACTCTGCGCGCTAACGGGTAGATGTACGTATCGGATATCCGTTCATATGCCAAGTATGTTTACTGTGTGCTTTGCTTATGCTACAACATGATTGTCTACGTGTGGGACTGAAATGTAATCAGTGATCGAACTCTGCTGATATTTGTTTATTTGTGTAAAATAACAATGAACGTATTAATTGTTTTTAAAGATATGAAGCAGTTCCATAAAATACATGGAGGTGCTTGAGTTGAAGGGATGTGAAGTCTTTATTGGGGTGTTAAAAACAGCCTCACCCACTCTGAAAGGGGCTCTTCCCGCCTAAAGTTCAGTGCCCTGTATACGTAGAGTCTTCTGTAGTGGTCATTTAAAACGTTACCCAGTCATGTACAAAACGTGCTTGTTCCCGCTGTCGGGTTTGAGCCAAAACACAACAAAAGAAACTAAATCAGTCATTTAAAAATATACCGTTTAAGGTCCCCTTTAATCAAAGCTCACTTTTACAGGAGACTAATGGTGAATATTCTAAAAAAATTAATCAAGTGAACATCATCCTTTGTTCCAACTATTCATAGTATTAACACAGAATATCGACCAAAGAAGATGTCCTAATGCCGGCAAATTAATAAACTATAGCGTGGCGCGAATGTATCACAAATCTTTACTCAAATATACACTCGTCTTTTAACCTTAAAATTCAATTGAATCACACAATTAAAACACAATAGCAAAAATTCAGTGCACTCATTCAGCATTTCTTAGATATTAGAGAAACTGCAATAATAATAACAATTAGCCTTCTTCTTCTCGTGTCGCTACACTTTTCCCAGCCACTGCAAAACACAGGCTCTGGCACGTGGGTTGTAGTCATAGAGATCATGTGATGTACAGGGTTCTGGTAGCAGGGTGCAGTTTAGTAGGTGCTCCATTGTTTGAGAGGCCTCCCCACAGTCGCATTCGGTAGATCCATCAAGGTTGTATCCCCATTTCTGCATCAGGGCTTTGCATCTTCCAACTCCAATTAGCCTTAATATGATAAGATACAACAGTCTTTAGTCTCATCAAAACGGTCCATATTTATGTTCCAAGTTGAAAGTGTCTAGGTATGAAGTTACCGTACTATTCACACCAATCTCCAATCGGAAGGTCAAATTCATACATGTCTAATTATTCACATGTGGTTGAAGATCTGGATAAACTGACTTGGGGAGAAAACAAGGAACAGTCTTACCCCGTTTCGACGACACTGTGAATTGTGCTCAAGATAAGTTCGATGAAATCTGTTCAAGGTTGACAGGGTTCGGCCACGATGTCCTACAGGGTGTGGTCATGAAGAAAATGACTCTTAATCGTGGAGCGCTGGCCAATACAATTAATGAGCAACTGTCACACAGTACAGTCCACACAGCCGATCCACTAAGAGGTAGTTTCGCTCTTCCCGCTGTTTACTGGATAGCAGGAGATCAAGCTCACAAAGTCTACGTTGCTACACACAGAAAGGGCCCACGAAGGCCACTCCGCAGTTGAGTCAAGACTCCAGACACACGGGTAGCCAGGTCAAGGTATAAAGATGAGACCCCATTAAAAGGAGCTACCTGTAAATTATAATAAACCCTTGCATGTACAAGTAACTAGTTCTCCATAAGTCACAATTGATGAGACATTTATAATATCACACAAAAATATTAGCTACACTAACTGTTTGTTCTTAATTTTACACAAGTATAAAGATTATAAATGCAATGATATAGTTGTATTCCACTGCAAATATTGAATGGATAAAAATAAATCTGTTCTTCAAGATTACAATATTCATGCTACCCTATTTTTAGAATGAGCATTTAAATCTTCATTATCACATCACTTGATTACACATGAATATAGAGTAAAATACATAATTTCCACTTACAACTTGACTTGTGGATACAGGCTTGGTTTTCTCTAGACGAGAAGGCCACAGGGAAGACACAGGTCTTCTCTCTCCAAAAACAAATAGGCAGAGTGCCTGTACAAGCTACACAGGTAAAGAAACCCCTAACACTCTCCCTTACTCAGCATAAGCACGCATCCTCCCATTTAGAATCACTCAAGCTCTCATACACTTTCTATAGATACTAATTTGCATAACAAGCCAAACTGTAGCGCCTACTTTTTTTTTTCCTATTGAAGGTTGGCAAGTATGTATCATGTTTCAAAGTCTGGAAACTGCTTATGTTTTTACATTCATGATTTATTTCGTTTTGGAAAAGACATGTCAAAATGCCTGTAAAAATAACAGGAACGATGATTATTATGAAGATAAATAAAGTATTGCCATAGCAATTATAGCAGATAAAAACAAAACAATTGAAAGGAGTGTGGAATTGTTAATTGTACTTTGAGTGTCTCCTCTGTCAAATCTTGGACGGAAGGGACTTATGACATACGTTACGAAAATCCCTATTTCCTCTTGACTACTGAACCAAATCATATTTGGTTTTCACTGACGTACAGATAATCAGTTATAGTTTTACAATTCTGAACTATATTCAGAATAATTCACAATTTTGAAAGCTATTGATGCTGAAAGTTCGATTGTAATTTTATTTTTTGGGGGGACATACTGTATAGAGGGTACATTAATTGTACCCCCCCCCCCCCCCCAGATAGAGATTGGCCAGTGCTCAGGCTCAGTTCATTTCCAGAAGGTAACAATTTCAATTGTGTGTATACAGGTATAAGGTCCAGTAAAATGAAAATGAATCAATTGTTATGACAAGTCAATGTAAATTACATTTCACATGACTACAAATATGGAATTCCTCAACAGATTCATTGAGCTAAGCCTTTTTTTAAATTATTCTTTAAGGCAACCGATGACAAGATTAAAGAGGCAGGATGTCCATTTCAGAAGGTGATCTTCATAGATTGTACTTGGAACCAGACAAACCAGATCTATAGAGATGAACGACTGAGAGGTATGTTCTGCTATGTTAAAAAGGTCAATCAGAGAAAGTTTAAAAGAATTACAGGTAGGTCATTGGTAAAATTAATGTTGACTTTAAAAATAATACATATAAATGTGTGGCTTCAGGTTTGTAAGAATATGTGGAGTGGGAAATAGTAATGAAGAAGTAATTGAATAGTGGCTGAGGCTTCTTGGAGAGGTATTCGCATTCGTCTTGTTTTCAATTTCTCCCAGGCCTCCAGTGTGTTGTTGTAAAGGACCGAAAGACCTGTTTCTGGAGGGGGCAGCATAAGGCAGAGTCGTACCTGGCAACCATAGAAGCCATCTACTACTTCATGGTGGACTACCATAGGGCATTCATGGTGAAAGAGAGCAGCGATGCAGGTTGCTATGACAACCTCCTCTACTTCTACAGCTTCATGTATGGGCTGGTTTATCAGGATGATAGGGAGGATGCGAAGAGGAACAAAGTGGAGAATGGCTAAAGTAAGGAGGTACATGTATACCATTACAAATATTGTATGGAGTTTGCTTGTAAAAGCAAAG
This sequence comes from Heliocidaris tuberculata, assembly GCA_025618425.1. NCBI lineage: Eukaryota > Metazoa > Echinodermata > Echinoidea > Camarodonta > Echinometridae > Heliocidaris > Heliocidaris tuberculata. The sequence goes on along the minus strand of CM046835.1, from coordinate 17,136,787 downwards.
AGGAAGAAGATAGAGAATGGGGAAGTAAGAAGGTACACAAAGACAAATATTGTATGGCATTTGCTTGTAAATGCAAAGAGGAAGCAGAAAGAGATTGGTCACAAAATTGGTGAGGAGCTAAATGCTTTCATTAAGTTTGAGAGTTGATATCAGAGGGAAGAGGAAAGAAGATTAAATATGATAGAAGAAAAAAAGAAGAATTGTTGAACAAAGTACCAAGGAATGACTAGCCTTTCCTTTTATTCTATCAATTTGTTGGTATACATGTGGGAAGATGCAGTCTCCCATATCACAATAACTGCAGCCCAAACTCTGACAGAGTTCATGTGGTGTATAGTGCTGCAATGCTGTTCATGTGTCATGGCTGAAACGATGGGCTCTTTCCCTGAGCTGCGTCTTGAATAATGATAATAATAATATATAAGATTTAGAAGGTGCCAAATCCACTTGATGATCAAATGCTCAAGGCGCAACTTGTGCAAAAGATGACAATAAACAAAAGTGCAATCAATTATAGGCCAAATTAAACAGATACTTTTTAAGATTGTTTTTGAACACTTCACCAGAACTGCTATTTCTAATCCACTGATGGAGAGTATTCCATATTGACGGCCCGGCATGAGCGAAGGTTCGCTCCCCCCACTTTGTATTAAGTCTAGGAATAACAAGTAAGCCAGAATTTTGAGAACGTAGTAGTCCAGAGGGAATGTAATGCTTGATCAAGCCAATGTTGTACTGCGGAGCAGAGCCATGTATACAGTGAAATGATAACAAAAGAATCTTGAAAACAATACGTTCTTCTACGGGCAACCAATGAAGTGATTTGAGAACTGGTGTAATGTGACTGTGCTTGTTGGAGAGGGTCACGACACGAGCAGCGGCATTCTGTAATTTTTGTAATTTTGCGAGTAGGTTGTGAGGCAAACCAAACAAGAGGCCATTACCAGAATCCAAGCGAGATGAAATTAAAGCATGAGTAATTTTCTCAGTGGCACTACGGTTAAGATATTTACGAATAAAACCTAAATTGTGTAACTGATAACGAACTGATTTTGAGACATATTGAATTTGTGTAGACATTGTCATATTTGAGTTGAGAAACACACCAAGGTTACGGCATTCATTGGATAAGGTAATTTCAATCCAGCAAGAGTAATTGAAGTGATGGAAATCTTCTCTAACTGAGTCTTAGAACCCGTACATAACAAATTCACATTTAGCAAGATTTAACTTTAGTGAATGTGAGTTCAACCAATTATGAACATCTTGTACACATGTCTCGAGATTATGGATAGTGCTGGCTGCATTGCTCTGATTGGGTTTGAAAGAAGTATATATTTGAATATCATCAGCATAAACATGATAAGAAAGAGAGTGGTGATGAAAACTATTCTTCAAACCGGTTAAATATAAAGAAAACATGGTGGGCCCGCCAACAGAGCCTTGCGGAACTCCGTATGTAAGAGGTAAAAATTCTGAAAGGCAACTGTTGATCAAGACAACTTGAGAATGACATGACAGGTATGATTTAAACCATTCCAGAGCTTGACCTTTAACACCTAGAGACATGAGGGTATTCACCAAAACAGGATGGTTAACAGTGTCAAAGGCGGAAGACAAATCAAGGAGCAACATAACAGTTACTTTTCCACCATCCATCTCCTGGAGAATAATGTTGGAAACATTAACAAGGAGGGTTTCTACACTGTGGTGGGGACGGTATGCAGATTGAAACGGGTCAAGGAGGTCATTATCGAGACAGTAATCGTTCAATCAAGAGAACACCACCCTCTCAAGTATTTTGAACAAAAACGGGAGATTAGAAACCGGATGGTAATTACTTAGTAATTCAGAATCAAGATTAGGTTTTTTCAGTAAAGGAAGAATGTGTGCCGTTTTAAGGACAGAAGGTACACATGCCTGATCAATACTTAAGTTGACAATCTGTGAGATAACAGAGGCTAAAGTAGAAGAGCAGTCCTTGATGAGAACATTATGGACAGGGTCTAGTTGACATGACTTAGCTGGCAATCTACGGAGCAGTGATTGTATCTCATCGGAGGTGGTAGGTTGAATCGTCTCAAGGGATGCTGATGTGACAGGATCAGGTGGAGTTAAGTCTGGAGTGAGACTGTCCTGAATCTTATGAACCTTTGAGCGGAAGAACTGAATAAATCTTTCAGCCAGTTCTTTACTATCAGCATGTCTTGGAAGTGGAGAGTTCTGTTTCCGATTCAGGAGGTGATTGGCCGTAGAGAAGAGTTTCTTAGAGTCATGTCCACAGTTATCGATTAGCCCGACAAAGTAGGAACGTTTGGCTCGTTCGACGAGATAGTTCACGAAATCTCGTTGTGCACGGAACATCTCTCTGTCAATGTGAAGCTTTCCGTTAGATCGCCATCTCCGCTCAAGCTGCCTGCGCTTACGTTTCTCAGCAGTAATCTCGCCATTGTACCAGGGATTGTCCTTACGGTCTCTAACCTTGTGAATCTTGGCAGGAGCATGAATATCGAGGAGCGAGGAAAGGATGGTGTTGTAGCGGTGTTGTAGCGGCTAGTAGCTGTGTTGACACTCTCCGACATCAAAGACATAATGTAACAACTGTACTCTGCAGTTTTAGAGGTCGTGTCAAAACCCTTTTTTATCCTTTATAACACACCAAGTTACCTTAAAGGGTACCAATTACCAAAAGTAATTTATTTTGCTCTGTATGTTAGAGGTTGCATGTCGTGATACTAAATTCAAAAGCGATTCGTGAGTAGACTACTCGACGCACCCATACGCGCTCGCCAAGGTAAAGGCTCGCGCGTAACCAAACTCTGATTTCGGTTCTGCGCAAGCATTTTCATGTTATCCTTTATTTCCTTCATACTCATTAACTGTTGACCTATAGAATACCAGACAAAGTTCTTTGAGGTTGATTTTATATTTTCCAGCTGTACACACATTATTTTTTCAGGTGATTGGTACACTTTAACTTGGAATAATTTGGAAAGTTGTGCACTTGCACTTAAGGAAAGATATTGTGGTGTAAAGGATATTTGTTGCATAGCAGGTAAGAGTTAAGTACCAAGTATGAGAAGGATGGAAACGCGTGTTAAATTAATTTCATATGCTAAGAATTTCGTTCAAATAAGGCAGAGATAACTCAAATAGAAATAAAAGAACTGTTAACTATAAGCATTACTGTAACAAGGCACTAATGGGAAAGATGTGTTAGGAAAACTTTATGTACCGTTTGAATGGTTGGCATGTCTTTGAGTGCTACTGAAACGTTTTTTTGTTCAGCCTTTCTCAATACAAGGAATCAGTAGCCACCATGTCAACATAAAGTCCTTATTAGAAGGTGGTGACACTTCATGGCTACACTTTTTCCACCAAGCAAAGAAAATGAAAAAATTGGCCACTTGACAGAAGCTTGACTATTATTTATATTTCTAGAAAAATGCTAATTGAATCTTTCTCCATTGATTTAATATTTTTTACATTTCATACAGTAAAATCGACATTTCGTAGCGATTTTTCATTAATCTTCACTACTTTGGCGTCTCATTTGAATGTTTGCATTCCCTAACCCTCATCCCCCTAATTCTCTTACTTGTATCCTCTTGTTTGAAGTCCATGCCAGAGTCCCCACTACCATAGGTTTTCCTTTCCTGTTAATTTTTTTTTGCCTTTGAAATTTTTTCCTGATTTTGATTTCCTGTTCGGAGGCCTTTTTAGCAGCATGGTACATCCTTTTTTCTGCTGCCTCTGTGTTAGGCCCACTAAGGATACCTATCCCATTTATTGTCCCCGCCGAACGAAGTTCGCGAGGGGACTATGAAACGGGCTCCGTTCGTGTGTGCGTGTGTCCGTCCGTCCGTCCGTGCGTCCGTCTGTCCGTGTGTTAGAAAATGCTACTTCTCCTTCATTTCTTGGCCGATTTTGATTCTGATTGTTTTATCTGATAGGGCTGGGTGGGGGCTTCCAAACTTCTACACAGAATTTTGAAATTCATTAATTATGCAAATTTATGCAAATTTATTCAAAATTGACGAAAAATGCTACTTCTCCTCTATTTCACATCGGATTTTGATTCCGATTGTTTTATCTGATAGGGCTGGGTGGGGGCTTCCAAACTTCTGCACAGAATTTTGAAATTCATTAATTATGCAAATTTATGCAAATTTATTCAAAATTGACAAAAAATGCTACTTCTCCTCTATTTCACATCGGATTTTGATTCCGATTGTTTTATCTGATAGGGCTGGGTGGGGGCTTCCAAACTCCTACACAGAATTTTGAAATTCATTAATTATGCAAATTTATGCAAATTTATTCAAAATTGACGAAAAATGCTACTTCTCCTCTATTTCACATCGGATTTTGATTCCGATTGTTTTATCTGATAGGGCTGGGTGGGGGCTTCCAAACTTCTACACAGAATTTTGAAATTCATTAATTATGCAAATTTATGCAAATTTATTCAAAATTGACGAAAAATGCTACTTCTCTATTTCACATCGGATTTTGATTCCGATTGTTTTATCTGATAGGGCTGGGTGGGGGCTTCCAAACTTCTACACAGAATTTTGAAATTCATGCAAATTTATGCAAATTTATTCAAAATGGCTGAAGGTTCATAATGTTTTCATGTTTTATATTTCAGTTGTATACATGCATTGTTGGTATTCTCTTCTTTTGCATGCAGTAACATTATTATTTTATTCACTAAAGTTTTTCACTGAAGTTTTAAGGTTCAGGCTAGTTAATTTCCACAGATCTGCACTTCCGGCGGGGACATTTATTACGCATTGCGTAATTTACTCATTCACTTGTTATTCTTACTAGACCTTCTTGTCCCTTCAAAGCGAATAACAGCCAGATTTGTTGCTGTTTTCATGACACTTTGGCCCGCTATCTTGATTTCAGATCAAACTTTTAAAACTCATTGTGTTTCTGAGAGTAACCAGGCAAGCATCTTGCCAAAAGGTTTTCATTGCTTAGCCTTTGAAAGGTGAGCAGCTCTAAGAAAACGGGGTCCAAGTGATGTGAGATATATCAATAACTCTCAACTAATAAAATATTATGAATAACTCAACAAAAAAGAGTTGTTGACATGGATAAACAGTGCTAAATCCTTATCAAAATAAAATTATGTTGAACTCAAGTTAACCCAAATAAACTTATACTGAACCCTAAGACCCTAACCTAAATTAATTATAATAAACCCTAACAACATTTTTCACAGTGCCATTGTTTTTCCAGGCACCCCAGGAACTCTCTGGGTGAAACTGATGGCAAATCTGTGAGTCTGGCATTTTACTATCATGGTACAAAATGGCCATCATTGATCTTTTCATGTTGGCAGTGCAGCTTTTGTCTTTTTACATGGTAACATTTTCCAAGATGGCCTTCTTGTAATACTTTCCAAAATTTTCAACCTGTAAGGTGCATAATGATCTTCCCTTCCAATTCATCGTTATCAACTTGCTGCCCTAATTTAACTTTCTTTAACACCTTTATCCTTTGAATTAGTCATTTTTTCAGTGATTTTTGTTCATTTCAGTCAACATCTGCAGTCTTAGCATGGTCGATTCTTTGGTTGCCTCTTTTCTGCATTTCATTGATTACAGTTATTGATTGCTTGTAGAAATTTGGTGAAAACATTTGAACAAGTTGTTGCTTATGCTTCTCTTTTCCATTTGAATTCCCTTTCCTGCTAAAATACACCGCCTGTATTGTTGTCCCCCAACAAATGCATTCTGGCTTTCAACTGCAACAGTTTTATTTTTTTCTGAGGAGATTGAATGAATTGCTGCATTTATTTACCCTTCATTTTGCCACACATCAATGCACTTCTTGTACACATCTTTATAGATAGACATTTTCTGCAATTTAGCCATGTCTTCTTTAGCGTCTTGTAATTCATTAATCCATTCAAAATTAGTTTCTATCTTTTCCCAGAGGAGCTGAGCATGTTTAAAATTTGTTTCTTTTTTGGCCTTCTTCCTTGTTTACAACTGTTACTTCATTCAGGCAGCATTGCTCATCAGGATGTGGGCAGTTTAGTAGGACGAGTATGAACACATCTATTCCATGTGGAGATGTTTACACTCTAGAACTATTCTTTTCAGTTCTCCAAATCCTTTCTCATGTCTGCTGTTTCATTTTCTATTAATTCAAACGGCAAAATAAAAACCTCACATTTGCACAAAGCAAGTGAGAGTGAAATTAAGGTTGAGAATGTTGTTCCAGCTGCTGTATGAGTCCCGACTCTCTTAACATATATCAGTCATGTTGCCTTCTCTCAGTAGGCCCTTATAAATGGGCAATCAGGCTTTTGGCACAAGTAACAGATTGATACTTGATTCCATGGACTCTCTTATGTCCATTGTACATCACTTCTTGATGTTGCTTGGGTTGGCAAATTGGTCTCACCATCCCATTGACGAAGCCCCAGCAATTGGTCAGCACGGCACCTTTGTTATGCACTGCTCTTGCGTACATGTACCTTACCAAAATGAAATTATGTTGAACTCAAGTTAACCCAAATAAATTTATACTGAACCCTAAGACCCTAACCTAAATTAATTATAATAAACCCTAACAACCTTTTTCACAGTGCCATTGTTTTTCCAGGCACCCCAGGAACTCTCTGGGTGAAACTGATGGCAAATCTGTGAGTCTGGCATTTTACTATCATGGTACAAAATGGCCATCATTGATCTTTTCATGTTGACAATACAGCTTTTGTCTTTCTACATGGTGACATTTTCCAAGATGGCCACCTTGTAATACTTTCCAAATTTTCTGCCTGTAAGGTGCATAACGATCTTCCATTTCAATTCATTGTTATCAACTTGCTGCCCTGATTTAACTTTCTTAACAACTTTATCCTTTGGATTAGTCATTTTTTTTCAGTGACTTTTATTAGAAGAAGACAAATGATGTTTAATAGTCATAGGGTTCTCGATTTTACCTCTAGGCTGAGGTACTTTGTCTTTGTGTACTTTTAAAGGGTTTATTATCTCAGTGTGTTTCCACTGTTTCAGCCTGCGAGTCGGCGAAAGTTATGTTTAGCCGCGTTTCAGCTTCCACAAATTTGTTATAGGCGGGAAAATGCCCTTATAAGGAGATTTTTATATTACAGAGGATTTTTATATTATGTCTCTACTTTGAGCATTATAACGAATTCCACCTGGCAGCTTTCAAAATATGATTTTTTTTTTTTTATTACTGTCAATTTAACCCGAGAGCGAATGGGGACCTGAATTACTTATGTGAGCCTTTAACCCTTACTGTACTGGGCTATTTTGAGTACCTCTCTGACTGGGCCATCGACCGTGCGATCGCGACAAAAATCGGCACGCATGTCGCCCGCAACGTACTCTACCAAACTGTATTGTTAATTTTTTTCGAAAATGACGTGATTTAATTAATTATGCTAATTTATGCATAATTTATGCGTGGAATGAGACTTTTTGCTCCAAACCACTAAATGAAGCTCCAACTATGCTAAATTTTGGTCAAGATACTCTTTATAGTGTTCTTAGCAAATGTACTTCTAAAAAAATTGCGATACTAAAATTAATTCCCTATTGTTTTTTTTTTAATTTCTTATGTATTTCCTTGTTTTTCAACCTTTTTATTTTTATTGTTTTTTCGATGAAATTTGTCGGCGACACTTCTGCGATCATAAATAGCATGAAATTAATAGATTCTAATAAGTAAAAGCAAAAATAATCATACATTTATAGATTTTAGCTTAAAACACAATTTGTATTGGATTTGTACATGAAATCACGTTTTTGAGCAATTTTTGGTCTGACGTGCATGTATAAAATTATGGGCAACTTCGGAACCGGGTACCCGGGCGTCACAAATTTGGTCTCAAAAGATGCCTGAGACTTAGAAGAAAAAAGTGATGAAATGTCGTAGCGAAACGTCGAGGGGGGGGGGCCTCCCAGTCTTGGCCAAAAGATGACCTCCATACTTTAGTATCAGAGGATCTGCTATTGCCAGCTTCCCTACAGCATCCTGTCGCATTCCTCCCACCAATGATGACATATCACTGGACAGGATGTTGTGAGTTTTCATTATGCGACTTGCTTTGCGTAATCTCCGTTTCTTTATTCCGATGGATGTTGACTCCCCATTATCTGCTGGAGCAAATGGACATGCATGCTTCCACATGTGTCTCTTCACCAAAGTTGCAAAGCAGAACTTGCAGAAGTCATAAGCATCAGGTCCAACATCTTCTGATGGTCTGTGAGTAACATGAAAATCACCCTTCCCCTCTTCCAGAACCTTCTTATTATGAACATAATTGCCCAGATTCCTTATTTTGGTAAGCTTTGCATTTTTTTCCTCTCATCTTTTTCATTGACATAATCTTCAACATCTGACTCATTTGCATGGCATGTTTCCAAGTGGCGTGGAAGTTTTGCTTGAGATTTTTGACAGTAATAACATGTACCGCTTATCATACTTCCTGCTTTTCTTGTTTGAAGTACTAACAACCTTTATACCCTCTTTTGATGAGTCTACACTTTGATCTTCCAATGGGAGCTCCTCTGAATCTGCTCTCCAATCTGAGTCATTGTCGTCATCCCCTGCATCACAATCTACTTTGTGATCTTGAATAGGGAACTCATCTGAATCTGGTCTCCAGTCTTCGTCATTGTCATCATCTTCCATTTTAGAATCTGGGAATTAAACATACAATACTATTATATTATCAGCAACACTCCTAATTCTTCTACTACTACTACCAGTGCTGTAGTCGAGTCCATCCCATCCGAGTCCGAGTCCGAGTCCAAGTCCGAGTCCTGGACATCCGTGTCCGAGTCCGAGTCCCAATGGGAATATCTTAAATTGCAATTTTGTTTTACGTCACATTATTTATATTATGATACATGCCTTACAGTAACTGTGAACTCTCTATAACCATGATAACATAAATAGTTTCTGGTTCATTGAATCTTCCATTTGTCAGAGAATTTAGTTTATTGTAACTTTTCTTAGTTCGAATGCGGACAACTATTTATAAATAGTTGTAAAAAGGCTTGCTCACATACATGTATGAGTGATTTGTCACCGTGACATGTCGCTTGGTGCTTAAGAAGATTAAGTTCAGTAAGATTTCCAGCTATTAACACTAAAAATTCTGACAGGAGGTAAGAAAATTGAATTGGAAATGTTGAGATAAATGTCTATGGTTAGATTTTCGGTGATGGTTTGGTGTACTGGTGGAATTTAAGAAGTTTTATTGACCAAAATGAACATGCACTCCTTTGGTGCCAAGGTACATGTCTCGTTGACAAATGGCTCATATGTGAACAAGCCTTATCAGGCCCAGTATTTTGCTTGTATCCACAGTTATAGAGAGTTTACTGTATTGTATCTGTGCTACCTCGACGAAGAAAAGATACACAAATTAATATTTGTTCATTTCAAAGGCCTGTAATTTCATCTTTTAAAAAAAACAAAATTCTATCAACATATCAATTATAAGTAAACAGAACTAAAAAATAATTGGTTGAATGCCATTAGAGCCAGATTATAGAAAAGAAAGTTTCCAACTTAAATGGAAAAAAAAGAGGGGAAAACAATATTTCACCAAGAACACCAATCATGCAATAGGTCAGTCTTATCAATAAAATAACGGATTAAAGTAATAAAAATGTGAATCGTCAAATCCTAATAAAACCCTTGTAGATATATCAGCTATAGTTCATTAAACTGGCTTAATGACTTGTAATACAAGTGCAACATTAACATTCATTTTGGAAACTGACTACATGACTATATGACTCAAGTAAAAAGAAAGTAACTGTTATACCGTAATTAAACCGTTTGACGCTGCCAAAAATTATAAATTGCTGACTTTGACTTTTTGCCACAGGAACAGGTTGCAAGTAAAAATATAGAAGATCAAAACTGTATAGTTCATAATACTGGCTTGAAATACAAGTGGAATAGTAATCTCTTTGAGACTGCCCATATTGCAAGATATCCCAGGCTGGGGTCTATGGGGAAACGTGTGTTATAGATTAATCCATCTCCAAATGGTTAATATCAATTTCAATACTTGTCTGTGTCATACTTGTAAAACGAGTGTATACGAGCATAAAACACTTAATCTTAACGTCTATTTGGGCACATTCTCGTACGGTTACGGCGATCGATGTTAAGTTCATGTTCAAAATACCGCTCAATCAAGAAAGGTGCGCGAAAATAGCGGGTTTTTTTTGCATGCCTTGGGGTAATTTTTGAGCTAAAATTAAAAGCGGAAAACGGAAAGAATTACCGGTCTTGTTGCCGGTCTCGGCCCGATTTTCACCCGAGTCACGAGTCACCATTGGTTGAGTCCGAGTCCGAGACCGAGTCCTGGTGGCTCGAGTCCGAGTCCAGGTCCGAGTCCCTTGAAATAGGGACTCGAGACCGGTCTCGAGTCCAAGTCCAGACTCGAGTCTTACAGCACTGACTACTACTACTACATTTAATGATAATAATTTTTTTCATCAATTTGCAAGTTGTCTCCCAGATCATTGAATGGATAACATACTGTAAAATCTGCTGTAAAGACCTCTTAATTAGATGAGTAACACAAAGATAATAAACATAATAAAATAATAATAATAATAATAATAATAATAATAATAATAATAATAATAATAATAATAATAATGATAATAATAATGATTTCTTTTTAAGTGTTTTACCAGAAAACATCTGACCTACATGTATGCCCAACTGGTACTCAGAATTTGTGAGTACAGATTAATCATAGTCAGTTTACTTGCTGAAAATGTCACTTAAAGCTATAAACACAACTGCACCAATTCAATTCAATTCAAATAATGTTTATTTTCTTCCATAGATTTCAACAACATATAACATCTATTTGATTAATACACAATTATAATTTATGATGCAATATAAAGTAAGAAATGCATATGCTTGTACTGGTTACACCTGAATACATAAAATACAGTAGAATATGTAAGAAAGAGAGAAACAGACAAAGAGAAGGGAAGAAAAGGAAGGCAAAAGTTGAAAAGAAAATATACAACTGTAACTGCCACATATTCAGGAAACTTGATTTTTAATCAAAGCTACTCAAAATCACAGACTCATGGTCCATGGAATTTAAAATTGAACAAGAGAACTTGTAAATTAGAACTCTCATTCTCAGTCATATTAGACGCACTGACCCACTGCACTTAGCTACTTATCTTATGAAACATTCTGTTCTAATTAACGGATGATGAAGTGGGTTCCCACCCTACTCTCCGGACTCAATTCACCCATAATTTCCTTCTCTCTGGATTTCTTTGGAAATGGTACACATGAAACCTCTTTTCCGACCGATTACTGCACCCATAGGCGCAGCAGCCAGTCATTTTTGAAAGAATATGAGAACTGTAGATCACAAGATGAATGCATTCCTCGTATAGTAAATGCATATACAGCTCAGTCGTTGGTGGCTGCCGAATGGAAACAACATGGCATCCAGCGGTCACGTGACCGATTTCTTTTGACTCGTCATGTCGCTGCTCTTTTATAAAGGGACTCTACTGACAACACAGAGGAAGATTCTAGAGAAAAAGTTACAGGATTGTCTCTCCTTTTTTCAAATATTTTGTGGACTATATTGAGTAAATATTTCAACTTCCAGTTTGAAAATAAGTACTGCTGGTTGATAAAGTGCTTGACATCAATTACTTAATCCTTAATTAGACAAAGAAATACATACCTGTACCTCATAAAATGGGTATTTTCTGAAAGCTTACACTTAATACTACACCAGGAAATGTAAAACATTTTATTTTTTTTTTTTCATTTAATACCCCAATGCCCCCCTTCATACCTGTGACGCATGAATGTAGTTCTTCTTGAAATAAATGTACATGTCCGAAACATACACTGTACTTCTTGAAATTTCCATGAAGTATGTGATTCAAAGCTATAGTTTAAACTTTAAGGCAAGCCTCAAAAAAGAACCTGAAAAAATACAAAACATGTAGTACATGTATGCATCTTCTGCAGTAGATTAACAAGCTCAGAGTATCTAATTTGTGTTACTCGTATGATTAAGGCACAAAGTTAAAAGATTCCTCAATACATGTACAGTGTCACATTGCACAAATTGATTGAACACGTGTTTACTGTGACATAATGACTGTCCTTAATCACTGTCACTCTGACTCAGATCTAATATAGCATCAGCAAATTCATCTCCGGACCACAAATGGGATTCATCAGACTCCAGCTGAGAGCAAGTGTCTGTGATAGTGTACTCTCCGGGCAGCATATCTTCTCTCTCGAATGCAGTAAAATATAGGTCCCATGTTTTCTCTCCTACCTCAGGGCTAGAAAAGCATTATCGCTTGAAGTCCTCTGCCTTAGTCAGGTGAACATTGCTCTCCTGTAAAATTTGTTCTATGGTTGCTTGTGATAGGCCACTAGCTAAGTCTTTGCCACTGTAGAGGTGATCAGGATTAGCTGACACCAGGGAGTCGCGATACTCCTCGAGTGAACTCTGCAGCTTGTTGAGTTGTGATGGGGTTGGAATGAGGATTGGCAGTTCCCATGAGTGTGCTTCATGTTTGAAAGACTGTCCTGCCAATGCTTCTATTTGACGAGTCTTTGCATAACAGCTACTTCCAGTCAAGGCCTGATGGCCGTCCGACCATGATGGCTGTATGAGTTCCTTTTACATTGATGCCCATTCTGCATGCAATTGTTGCTATTAGGATACGTATGCATCCATCTGCATTCGCAAAATCCTTTGCAGTATAATGCGTTCTTGCACATCGCTTTCTGTATTTGTGTGGTACATGTCAAAGTATGGGGCACATGATTTTGGAGCTTCACTAACAAACATTGCATAGAGCTCTTGCAACCACTTTCCTAAACTGACAGTACTGAATGGTCCTCTCGGTGTGTTGGCGCTTTGACTTCAATTCATCATTGAGAAATCGAAATGCGATGATCAAAGTCTCGATTTGCCATTGTCAGTACAACTTGTTTTACTGTTTGGTTGATCAGGTGACTTTGTTATCATGTCATAGTTCCTCATTGCCGGACCTTGTGCTACTTTGATCCGAACATCTGATGTTGCTGTAGCTGTCATTGCCACAACAGGTACATCGGGAAGGGTTGACCTCAGCTCTGCAATAGCTCTATAGCTTGATCAGAAAGCTTGTGTCTTCCCAGATGACTGTCCCCTGTATTCAGAAAATAAAAGTGTACGTTTGTGTGATTCATAAATGTTTTCATTATGCATTTTATTCCTATGAATTTCATGAAGTATCAGAAAAGCAGGCAAATTTCTCCATTAGCTTCTGTAATTCTTTAAAAACAAGTTATAAAATACAGTTTTCTCTATTTTATTACATATGTCTGCAGAGACCGATCCATGATTTACAACAGCAACAAAAAAATGGGGAGGGGGACGCATAGGTGTCAAACTGAACCAGACTTTTGGGATATGAAATGCTCGAACGAATTAAAGAGAGTCATTCCCTATAATGGCTATGTGGGGGTACATGTACATAGGTAACGACCATTCCCAAACCTGATAGAGATGACAATGAAGAACAAATAATAAATAATTTTAATTTGTCAATTCTTTTTTAATTTCAAACAGTTTTCATAGGAAGAAACATGTTTATGCCTGAACTGTAGAACAGTGTCAGTGTTTGAATACACCACTGTAACGTAAGGTGTAGTTAGTCTACTCTTGCCCAATAAAACTTTTGATTGCTTTGAAAGAGGTAAAAGAGGCTCTAATTAATGTTAAATAAGGAGATATGTGCTTACCATTTCAAAACAAAGTGGCTCTTATCAACGAAAAAACCACAGAGATGTTCCTGAACATATTCCATCCGCAAAAACATTCTTCCCGAATCCCCTATCAGGAACTCTGGTGAGGTGAAGAGTACAGATAGATTACCAGCAAACAAACTCTCTAAGAAGCTGTCGTCACAGCCTCCACTGATGCCTCTTGCGCCAATTTTTAACCTTTCACACCTTACAAGCTGGTCCTTGATCAAGGCCTTTATTGGCGTAACCACAATGGCAAAACTGTGTGCATGACCTAGTCCTTGGCCTTGCTCACCTGCTTCTAAGTTGTATCCTTTTCTAATATATAACTACAAATTGGAGCAGCCTGGAAAATGATGCTTTTCCCGAAGCCTGTTGGAAGGCTTACAAACACGTCGTGACCCTTCAAAAATGAGTCCAGTGCTCTTCGTTGCTGATGCTTGAATTCTTTAAGTCCTAATGTGGCACATGCCAAATTTAGGATGTCATCAGTAGACCTATTAGGCTATTACTAGTAACGTTAGATTGAGTCATAACAAATTTGCCCAACACTAGCGGTTTCAATTGAATTTGATTCAATACTCCACTCCTGGGCCCCGTTGCATAAAGCACTTACCGCTGCGGTAAGTGCCCATTTAAGCGGTAAGTCTAAAAAAAAGCGGTAAGTTTAATATAAGCGGTAAATATCCGTTGCATAAAAAACTTACCGCTGGAATTGAGCGGTAAGTCTATAAAGATCAGCGGTAACATTACCGCTACCCCCTGACCATGCGGTAGCACTACCGTAACTATGGCTGCTATACTGGCTGCATTTCAGCATCGTGCTGTTGAGAGAGCGAGGAGGAGGGAGCGTATTTTCCGAGATCGCAGCCAGCCCTTGGAATTAGGAGATACAGATATTTTTCGAAAGTATCGATTCACACGGGATGGGTGCATCCATGTTATCAACTTAGTTCGGCCTCGTCTACAGCATGACACTCAACGGAATCAGGCACTCCCCCCAGAGCTGCAAGTTTTTGTAGCTTTGAATTTTTATGCCACGGGGGCAGTTCTTGATTCCACGGCCACAATCCATGGCATTACTAGATCGACGGCATCAAGAGTAATTCACAGTGTTTCAGAGACCCTCTGCACTCTGAAAAATGAGGTAAGTCAATAAATTTTTCTTTAATGAAGCAAGGAGAAGACCAAAATGTGCGGTAGTCTGTCCAAGCAGAACCATAAGTTATTATAACATTTGTCTAAAATTTGTATTTCGAAATTTCGATTGGCAAATTAAATTAAGATGAAAAAAAAAAATTTTCATGCATATACTAAAAATATTATGTATCTTAAAATGGTAGACCTATTTCAGATAAATTTATATGTTTAATAAATCTTAGACGACCGTATCATCCAAGCAATGAATCATGATCATGACTAGCAGCGGTCCATAGTGGTTGCCATGGGACAGAGCCCGCGACTCGACTGTGCCGGGCGGGAGCGCAGCGGCTGGCGAGCCGCCTTCATCGCAGTACCGTCCGATGGTAATCACTGTCTGAAGACCTATTATTTTATTACTGGTTTTATACTAATGGGCAAGTGAACAAGAGAAATATCAAATCAACCTACAGCTAAATTTTTTACAGTTCAATAGATAGTTTTAATAAATAAATCTATATCACAACTCCCCCAAGTTCGCGAGAGTGCTAATGCTATGTTCACTATTTTGGACGTAGTCCTAGGTATATCGATTTGTGTATGGAGTCGCCGATTTGCCCATACTCAGATGGCGCGGCGCCAGCGCCAGTTTGATAACAAATGCATCATCTATGATGCTTCAAATAGGTCTATATGTCAAAACAAAATTTCTTACTCAATGATGATTGCATGATGGATGACTGCCATGGTCAATCTAGCACCTTTTCAAATGCACAAAACCAGGGGGTCTCTGTACCTCATCCACCACAGAACCTAGCCTAGCGTACGTACAGCATGCATGCAATAATGCGTGCATCACACAGCTGAGCATGAGATAATGTATGGAAAGCTAGAATGCCAATCGATAGTCTTGAAATTCTTCAATTTCTTCAATTTCCAAAACTGCATGATTTCATCATCTCCTCTTTTTTGCACAGATAGTAAATAGACTTAATGATAAATTTATATCTTATATGCACATACACAGCAGTAATAATACATCATTAACTACCATCAACAACAAAATCACCCAAACAAAATGGTAATAAAAATATAACAAATACTACTAAGAAACAAAATAATTATAGTAATAATGATAAAAACAATAACAATTATCATAAGATTAAGAGGAAAACATAGATTCCTATGAGATCCTCTTCAAAGAAGCATAAACTAATGAGAATAAGACAAGAAAATAAATTACAGGAGAAAATCGAAAGAAAGAGGGAAAGGGGGAGGGGAAGAGAGAGAAAGAGAGGAGGGGGGGGGCAGGGGCGGATCCAGGATTTCGTATAAGGGGGGGGGGCACACAAATGCAGGATTGTCAACTTTGGGAAACTGCTTGGAGGGAGACCCATATTTCTTGGTCTCGCCAGCCCTCCAAAAGTCGCTCAGTGGGGGGGGGGGGGGGGGGGGGGGAGGGGTATGGGGTCCAGTTCCCCTCCATAATTCTCTGACAAGCAAAAAAAAAAAAAAGTTTTCTGGTCGAAAAGGGGGGGGGGGGCACAATCGCAAATAGGAGGGGCACAATGCATTGTTTTCCTTCAAAAGGGGGGGGCACGGGCCGGGATTGCCCCCCCCCCCCCCCACTAAATCCACCACGGGGGGGAGGGGGGGGTATAGAAAGAAAAGGGCCAAAATAAGAGGATCAATGGTAAAGCAAGAGTGTAGCACCATGAACAAAATAAAAGTATCCCATTTTTCTTTATTAGTATTGGGGGGAGAGGGGGGGATGTCAAAAGATACCATTGCAATAATAGTTTTTAAGAATAGTTAGTTGCATCATAGCATAACTATGAATATGTTCATGAATTTAACTACTAATCAAGAGTCGATTCCAGCCACATAAAACTTGCACTCTCTCTCTCATTTTTTTTGTTTTTTGAGTGTTATATCACTACACTGGAACTTCTTCGGATATCTCACACTTTTATCAACAATTGATTGAAAGAAAGAATAAACTTCATGTCCAATTCTCTGCATATTGAATGTACTCATAGGAGATAAATTATTTATTCTTATAATGTACAATGTGATAAATATTACATTTCGTTAAACAAAATTGTTCCTGTATATAATAATAAATATCGCTGAATTTCAACAGCAGTTGTATAAATATCATGACGATGAATAAAATATACATCAAAAGACATTTCAAAAGCTTGCATACAAATGTAAGACTTATACTGTATACATATATCCTATGATGATCTGATACATGAAATTATTGAGTTTTGTTTTCTGAATTCTCCAATTCACACGTCAGATAATCCAGTTTCCAACGACAAGGGAAGAAGTCACCAAGGCACAAGTAGGCTTTTTCCAAACAGCTGGATTTCCCCAGATTGTGGGTGTTGTAGACGGAACACACATCCGTTTGAATGGAGCTCCATTGGGTCCCGGGGAGCATGTGTATATGAACCGCAAAGGCTACCACTCCATAAACACCCAGATCATATGTGCTACCAATTTCAAGATCATCAATATCGTGGCACGCTGGCCCGGCAGCACGCATGATAGTAGAATATTTCAGGTAGGATACATTATATTTTGATTTGTAATTTACTATCAAACCCACTCTTTCTTTTTTCTTTTTTTTTTTGGATAATGTCTCCATGACAACATGACATAATTCATTAAAATTGATGTCATATGTTTGTATCAAATGATACAAAATAACTTTGAATATACTACATTTTTAATAATGAAATTCACAAGTGTGGTGTATGCAGAGGTCAACTATTCTACCATATGTATATTCTTGTAATGATTCTTCTTTTATACAGAACAGCACTGTTGGAATGGCATTCGAAGATCTTCAACTACATGGTCTACTTCTTGGAGATTCTGGGTATGCTCTGAGACCATACCTGATGACGCCAGTACTTAATCCAAGGACTCCTGCAGAAGAGGCTTACAATAGGTTCGTATTACAAGAAACATTTCAAAGCATATTTTTATTTACATTAAAAAAAAAAAGAAAGTGAATGAATGTATGCTATTTTATTTTGAACAATGGGTTTCTTTTTTCTATTTTGAAAGAAAGAACTTTTTACTGGTAGTAAAATGAACCAAAAATTATCGCACATATTGAACTATTTTCTTCCTCCAGGGGGATTAGCAGTTACCTTTTTTTTCATACCTGTATCATTTACTTAAAATGCTCATATTCCCTGCATTAGAGCCTTCTCTACACCCCCCCCCCCTCAAAAAAATTATATAAAATATATATATATATATATATATATATATATATATGTCTGCCCTACATTGGCAAAAGGAAGCAAGTGAGAAATGTGACATTTTCACCGAACCCTAAAAGAACAAAATGTATCTGTCATTTACACTAACATCACTGCAATACTGTGATGTCTTGCCGAACATATCTCTTAGCAGGATGAGTGTTCATGCATAACACTTGGCCCAGAAGAGCACACTAGGTTGAATAAGAAAATATCAATAACCCATAGGGTCCCATATTTCATTGATATGTGACTTGCTTCATTTTACCTTTGTAGGGCAGATGTATATATAGACAATTCGATTTCCCACTACTTCTTTGGTTTTATATTTTTTATACATCAACACTTTTCTTTAATCTGCAGAGCACATGCTTCAACAAGAGTGATCATCGAACAAGTAAACGGTCAAATCAAGCACAAATTCAGGTGTTTACTCAATGGCATGCAAATGTCACCAAGGAGAGTGTGTAAGATCATTACAGCATGCGCAATACTACACAATGTGGCCAAAGATTTGAAGCAGCCTGAGGTAGACTTCGATATTAATCAACTTGAACATGAAGAACCAGACAGGGGCCACATTGCAGACAACGGCTTTGCCATCAGAGACACTATCATTGCTAATTATTTCAGCTAGACTTTCATGAAGAAGAATTTTTGAAGGGCAAGTCCACCATGAAAGCAAGTTAGTTTCAATGTACCGGTAGATGCAAGAAATGAGAGAGACAGGTCAGTGGAATTTGGAGTGAATTTCAATTTAAAAAAAAAAGGAAGTTATTAATTTTTGAAGTTTTGATCTATTATTTAAAAATTGGCAACTATGTGACATGTCATGTGAGCTTATCTCCAATATAATTTTTTTTTTCATTTTTTCTTGAGGAGAGCTCTCGTGATACATCACATAGTTACCAATTTGTATTAGATTGATCACAACTTCAAAAATTATGATGTATTGATAACTTCCATACTGTCAATAGGAATCTTCTTCAACATTCACTGACCTGTTCCTCTAAATTTTCTATCATTCAAACATACTTATTTTTAGGGTGGACTTCCCCTTCAGTTTAACACCATTTTGGGTCTTCTATAAGTTGACACATGAATTCTGTTTATTATTGCACTATTTTGTGAGAATGTTTTTGAGATATACTTGTAATATATATAATGTAATAACCCAATTGTTATATAGTGGTTACAATGTGTCACAGCACTTCTCAGATGTATTCATTGTTCATTCATTTATGAATGAAATTACTGCAACGACATAACTTGTGAATATTTCAAAGAGGAAGATTTTCCAATACACTGTAGTTTGTAACTGAAAAATTTACTTGAATATATGCAATGAAACAGTAGCACTATGATCATCATGACCTCGAGATAGTCAATCTTTCATGTGGAATGAAATGTATTGAATTTATTTAACCTTATTCCCACAACCAAATGAAAACTTCATGGTGAAAGCATTGTGTTGGTAAAAGTACAAGACTTTCGTTTAAATCGGTTAATATGGATTATAAAAATCCTATAGAAACAGTGATTATTATTGCTAGGGCAGCACCAAGCCAAAATTTCAAATTTCACGGACTTGGAAGAGGGCATGGTCTGCTGACCTGTCGTTTGTCATATTGTTTTATAAATTTGGATATGAGGGTTATCTCATATTCAAGGCCCTCTTTCAATGAATTGTGTGAGATTCCCTTCAGATAGGCCTCATAACCTTTTCAGATTCAGTTAATGTATGTATGGGAGGAGTATCCACTGAATTTGTAATTTGTACTTTTAAGAAGCCTGCCACATTCTTAATTCCAGCACTAAGGGGGAAATGTCCCATGGTGTCTCATGTCTCATGCGTAGTCGATTCATTTTAATAACAACATACATGTATAACAAATTCATAGTAGTTTTCTTGGAAAACTTTCCTTCATTCTGAAATGCACAATGATATAATCTTTTTAAAAAAGGAAAAGCTATCATGACTAATGACAAAATTATCGTTCAGCTTCAAAGCTGAATGACATTATATATTGTTCTAATTCATTGGCTCACTGCAATAACGATACTTTGCCCATGCACAACAGCTGATGTGCAAAACAGCCATAACAGGTATGATGTATGTCGATGTACCATTACCTAACAATAACTATATACCTAACCCTATGAAGATGCCAACTATATGTATTAGCAGAGTCTGATATTAAAGTGATAATAAAAAACACTCCTCATTCTGATCAAAACGTGTCAGATGTGTTAATTTGTCTCTCTGTGTTTTAGAGTAATCTCATCGTAGAGATATCACATGGTGTCAGAAGCATGAAAATTTCATTTAATGTGTGCTGCAACCACTATCTGTAGGGAAAGAAATCTCTCGATACAGATCAGTGGCTGCAACATGCTTTCAAAAAAAAAAGCCTTCTGTTCTTCTTCATTTATGATTTTTTCACATGCGGTTTGCCAAAAAAACTTATTAACTTGCCCTGTTCAATTGAAAATGATTGCAGTAAGCCAATGTGTTATACAGTGCATATGGAAAGAAAGTATGCCAAACTTTGGTAGCTTCTAATAGGGGAAGTCCAGCATGAAAATAAGTGGGTGTATATAAGAGCAGAACAATGAGAGGAATATGTTTGTAAAAGTTTTAGCAAATTCTAAATAAAAACAAGAAAGTTATGAATTTTGATCAATCATACACAAATCCGAACAGCCATCTGTCCGTGCAGATTGAATCACTTCCTCAGTTTTTGAGCAATGCTTATGAAATTTAGCACACACACTGGTCTTTGTGATGAAGATATGCAAGACATATTTTTCAAATGTGTCGGAAACTGCGTTGCCATGGTAAAAGTATATTATGGCAATAAATATGGTTTGAAATAATACAAATCAAAGTAATACCTCCTTTTTCGAGCAATGCTCATGAAATTTTGCAGACACGAGGCCATCCCGATAGGGCGAGGGTATTAATCACCTTTTGTGTTATTTCTACTGTCGGCTATCTAATTAAAAATTCACAGCCGATGTAACATTAAAATCTGTGTCAGTAGAGATATCACTACATGTGATTAATACCCCCGCCTCATCAGGATGGCCTTATGTGTGTGACAAATTTCACGAGCATTGCTCGAAAAATGAGGAAGTAGTTTGATTAGGAGCTACCAAAGGTTTACATACTTTTGTAATTTACACTTAAAGGGAAATCCTACCTTTACATCAAGTTGATTTGAAGGAAAGCAGAAAAATCCAAGAGACAGATTAATTGAAGTTTGAACAAAATTGGATGAACAATGAGAAAGTTATGAATTTTTGAAAATTGAAATCACTAGGCAAATGGGGATTTTGAAATTGGCAAATTGGGTAATGTCACTGTGGTGTAGTAGATGGACAAATCTCCCATCTGCTCCAACACAGGAAATGACTAAAATGTAAATTTTTCAACACTGTATCACTGAGCAGTATTTTCTTTATGGGAGGACCACAATATCATTTGCAGTCCCAAAGGGAAAAAGTACTTGGGAAAGAATCGCAAACTAATGATATTTTAGTGAACGATAAATGGGGGAGATGTCCATAATTATGTAACAGTTGAATGACCAATCTGCCAATTTGAGATTGCCATACAGTTAGTGATGTCACTTTTCAAAAATTCATAACTTTCTTACTGTTTATCTGATTTCGTCCAAAACTTCACAAATATTTTTTTGTGATTTTCTGCTTCCCTTCAATGCAGTTTACCCCCAGGGTTGGCTTGCCCTTTAAGCTTCTTTTTGAAACACGAAACATTCAAAGACATGAAGTGCACGCTTCATGACCTTCAATTTCTCTTCCTCAATTGCCAGCAGCCTTTCCTCATACGAAAAACCACTTGGCCTCTTGGTAGGTTCTTTACTTGGCTTCCTAGTAGGTTCTTCCGGAACAGGCCCAGCAACTGGTTCCCCAACTGGTTCCCCAACTGGTCCAACATCAGGCTCTGGAACACATTGCTCATTAGTAACACCACCAGCCATGCTATTCACTAACATTGCCACAGCCATGGTATTCTCCGATGTCTGTATGTAAAAATAAAGATTGCCTTGGTTGAGTTTTAAAGAACTATAGAAACCTACTGTCTAATATCATGCACTTCTTAAAAATCTGTGATAAAAAGGGAAACAATGTCAGTAATAGGTTTATCTAATCATCAATACGTTTGCAAAATGGCAAAAATGGCAAAAAAAGACAAACAGCAAGTGAGTAAAATTAAATTGTTGTCTATCGTAAGTGAGAATTACATGTTTTTAAACAGAAAAATACAAAATATACCATATGGAAAATGACTTACATAAAAATTACGTACATACCACATTTAAATGTCATGTTCAATGGGATTAAATTTTGAAGTAGAATTGGGGGGGGGTGCAACATAAAACTGAGGTTGTCAAGGAAATTAAGTCACAAGGTTGTTAGCCTTTCATTATTATCTACAACTGAAGATAAAACCAAATATACATGTACCTGTGACACTTGGCTCAATGGGAGAGGGAGTCCAGCTTCCTCTTCTGGCCCCACCACACCCTCCAAGCTCTCCTCCACCATTGCCTCAAGTACCGCCTCATACTTTTCGTTATACTCGACCGGTGGTCCACCTCCTAATGATCCAATATCAAAAAAATAAAAGTGAAATAAATTTGAAAAATGTTCATTTCCATCATAAAATTACCTCCATAACAATCAAAGAGAGATCATGAATTAGGTCGTGATGAGTAATAACCCATGAAAAATTTATACAAAAACTAACCCCTTTAATTCAATAGTTTTTATCGACAGCCTTCTCAAGAGTATTCTTTATTGAAATAGGTATTGGGATATACTATGCAAAACAAGTTTTCTTTTTAAAGAGAAATCAAGAGAAGCCTATCATTCAAACACTAGGCTGTTGTCCTAAGTCATGAATGTTTATATGTCAGAAGTAGGACATCTAAG
This sequence comes from Heliocidaris tuberculata, assembly GCA_025618425.1. NCBI lineage: Eukaryota > Metazoa > Echinodermata > Echinoidea > Camarodonta > Echinometridae > Heliocidaris > Heliocidaris tuberculata. The sequence goes on along the minus strand of CM046835.1, from coordinate 17,113,592 downwards.
GTATTTGTTTAAGCATGCAATTCATCATGATTGACCCATGGTGGTACAATGGATGCAAATAGTAGATGGAATCCCACCATTTTCAATTTTTTTTTTTTTTTTTAATGGCAATGCAATAAAAAAAATGAGAACAAATCCTTTCTTACATTTTAATTTATACGAAGTACAGGTAACTATTGGTGATGAATTAGTAGGAGTATGATAGAAGAAAGGTACCTATTACAGTTTTATCTGTTACACAATAAATCATATTATTAAAGACCGCATAATTTACCTGTCTTGTTCTTCTTATCCCTGTATTTACGGGCCTTGGCTGCCAGCTCATTCCATGTAAGACGAAGGTCTTTGATGGTCCTGCCCGGTTTAAGTCCCTGGGCCTCAAGGAACGCAAGTCCCCGGGCCCAGGTATCTTCCTTTCGTTTCTTGATCTACAAATTCAAGAATCAAAGGTACAATATAAATTGGAACATACTCAAGTTCTCTTTAATCATATGCAATTGATAATAAACATTTTAATTCACCAATAATTATTTTGAAAGAATACTCTCTTATGGCAGCATCCAAGTGTCTCAAAAGACTGTGGACTGCATTCTGTCTTGGACATTGGATAATATAAACACAAAAACATTGTTAATTTTTAGTAATCAGAAGAAAAGTTGAAAGAAGGCAAAAATGAAAATAAATGAGATAAAAAGTACTTTATTCAAATTTGAAAACATTGTTATGTTCTGGAAATTTTCATAAATAGATCTGCATTGGATTTTACAAACCTTTTCTACGCAGCTGCCTGCTTTGCCAAACAATGCCTGTCTGTTCTTCTTGACAAAGTCTGCCAGGCATCGCACATCTTGCCCTGTCAGATTTGGCCGTCTTTTCCCCATTACCTACAATGAAGAAACAAAATTAAAAATGAATGAGAAGCCATGAAAGATTGTTTAATACAAGTTCTGTTAAATCAAATTTGACGGTATCATACCCTTGTGACCATAAGATTGTTGTTTGGTTTTGTAACTCGGTAGTCTAGGGCCTAGTTCTAGATCTATATCAACTTTACTCAATGGTGTATTTCCATTAAACTCTGCTTTCCGTAGAGTAGTATTGATGCAGGTCATTATTCTATATATTTCTACGGTCTAAGAACATGTGATTAACTTAGCTGTGGATGTGGTAGTTTCTCTGGTAGATTAGACATACAATGTCAATGATGATGGTGAAAACTAATATTACTATTGATCACTTTAATTGTCAATGACTAACTTAGACTCTGTCTATGGTGACTGTGGTCAACTAAATAAGCTGGCTAATGGTTTTAAAAAATCAGTGAAAGGTGACATTCTAGACAGAGTCGGATCTAGAGTATTAGAAATTCTGTTTTATTTTATTTATGATTGCAACTGCAAGAAGTTAACACTTTTAGTTTTAACAGCTGACTTGTCTTCGTCACTTTGTCTTTCTAAGTTCTAATAGACTAAGCTAAGAACATATTTAGATTAGATCTACCATGGTTACCACTCACGGGACCATCACTATATGGGGCTGTGTCAATTTTGGCCTGTCACAACCTCTAAGTTGAAGAGGTAAAAACACCAATATAATCGGGAAAATTTTTGAGAAAATACTTCCTTCTACATTTTAGAATGATAGAATATCTAATTTCATGCCAGATCCTCATGATCCTTCGATAGGATCTTTATCATCTTGATCAAGTGAAATTTTCAGGCTGTTTTTGGTCATACATGTATGGGCAAGATATCACACACTTGCCTATGGGAGGCAATTGCTCACGGTATGAAGTAACTCCAGGGAGCTCCAACGCATTGGAGCTCCAGGTACAACTAACCAAAATCTTCATCGCCCATGGCATTAGTTTGATCTGTCGCATCGCTTAATTTCGGCAGGTAAGATGAAAATTTGTACTTACATTTCAAGAGAATTGCTGTAACTATCCAGCAGGCACTTTGATTTCACGATTTGATGATTATTTTGATGAAAAAAAAAGGAATTTCCTCGCCAACCGATCAAGTCATTTGAATCGACTGTACAGTACGGGGGAAGATCGGGTCGGCGAGGAAATTCCATTTTTTTCATCGAAATAATCATCAAATCGTGAAATCAAAGTGCCTGCTGGATAGTTACAGTAATTCTCTTGAAATGTAAATACAAATTTTCATCTTACCTGCCGAAATTAAGCGATGCGACCGACCAAAATAGTAATGCCATGGGCGAGGAAGATTTTGGTTGGTTGTACCTATACCTGGGGCTCCAACGCGTAGCGTTGGAGCTCCCTGGAGTTAGGTATGAAGGTACTGAGTGCGAGGTTATCTCCAATAACCTCGCATAAAGTGTGAGTGCATGATTACTGCAGGTTCTACTTCTACTTTCTAGCCTGAACTAAGTTGAACTTCTAAAAGAGAATCTAGGAATAAAATTTTCATTTTAGAAAGATATTATGAGGTAATTGTAAGTTTGTTACCCCTAAACAACTTCAAATCATCGGATAAGCAGATAACGATTAAGTCAAAACACCACTCAATCTAGCCATGCTAGTAGTGGAATGTCAGATTCTGCTCCCCCGCTCCTCCGTGGAGCTCATACTCTAGTCTCTGCTGGCTTCATGCAGGCAAGTGCGGAGACTGACGTACATACAAAAAAGCCGAGAACAATGACAAAAACGATCTAAATAAAGGCTACAATTTTATTGTCAGTAGTTTTATTTATCAATAGGTATGGCAGCATGAATATCTTATTTCGATTATCATATTTTCTTAAGAATCTGAAAATAGATAAAGTCACAAATACGTACGATTGATGACAATTCCTGTTCCCGTTCCTGTTCGGCTCCAGCTATTTACCTCTAGCAGACAAGGTACGCAATAGGCAATGGCGCATGCGCAGAAATTTCAGTCTCGTTCAAGAAAACATTTCGCGGTTTTTTCCAATATTAACTAATATAGGTTTCATGCAACGGATATTAAGCTCCGATGGTAGTTACCATTTATGGTAACTCCAATTATATTAACTCTGGGACTTACTATTATAGTAAGTCAAAAGTTTTATGCAACGGGGCCCTGGTTTTTTTTCCCCTTGTTTATTGAAATACTCACATAAAATATGTACAACTAATGCTATTCACAATGAACACTTCACAAATATACATATATGAATATACAGTGCATAGGGACATATTGTGATATGCACTATATAAATATGGTATATTATTGTTATTATTATTATTATTATTATTATTATTATTATTATTATTATTAAATATTATTTGCATGCACTATTGAACATTCACTAATACATGTGCATATTGAATGATAATAAATTTTTAAAAAAACTTCATGAGGTGGTATAAATGGAAATTATTGCAATATCATAACATCATCATAATAATTATATAGGAATAAGTGAATAATGTACACATGGTAGGAATTACTAACAATTATAAATTGCTATTCCATAATACATATTTCCTATTCAATTTAATATTCAGTAATACATGTACATATTTGATACTAAATTTGCTGTAGGTTGTGCTGGTATCACATCTCCTGCTGTAGGTTATAAAGGTTGTACTTGTATCACATCTCTGGAAGTGGAGTGGCAGCAAGAAAAAAAAAGTTCATCTAAACTTTGTTGTTTTGGGGTTTTTTTTACAACCTGTAAAAATGCTTGAACTCCAGAGATAGCAAGCAATTTTTTTACCATACCACTAAATCTAGCTGAAAATCTAGCTGAAAATCTCTAAATAGGGTACTTTGATATAATTTCAAATTAAGCACTTTCCCTTTTTTTTTTTTTTTTTTCTTTTCCCGGCATCCATGTGACTCTCTTGTAAATCTAGTTGTTTTGTATTCACTGATTCCTTGATTCTTTGCCCAATAAATAATTTTTTTTTTTAAAACCCACTTTGATGGTATAGTCAGTGTTTCCACTTTTCCCAAAATTCTGGAAATTTCTGGAAATTTTGACTTTTTCCAGGAAAGGTTCGGGAAATGAAAGAATTCCATCAAATTCGATAATTCCAGGAAATTTGGGAAATGAAAAAAAAGGCTAAATACCAAATGAAATAAATAAACAAATGAGAATAAAAACTCCCTCATGGCTCACTCTTTGTTTTGAGATTCCAAGTTCCGTATGTAACTTACTGCTATGTCTGTCGCAACCTAGGCACTTACGTACACACGTACGGGCGAAAACCACATATGATCTATGAATACTGTAGCTATCTGAAATGTCTCAGCATCAAAATATGTAGCTAGAATGGCCATTTGACTTGAAGTCCATTTATCTGTCATTTCATCTATGATAAGAGAGAACTTGTGTTTCCTTAATTTCTCAATCCCTTCTTTCATATAGTAGAATCCAAGTACCTGTGTCACTGTATTGGTAGCTTTCTGCTTACCCAGTGTTACATGTTTTAGAGTCTCATCAGATGGAAACAAACTCTTCAAAAATGCCAGGAGGTCATCCGAAATAGAAAGAGAAAGATTATGTTCAGCAATGAAACTGCAGATCTTTATTTCCGTTTTAGCAGAACTTTCCACACTCCTCAACCGACAATTGGACATTTGTAGCTTGTTTAGAGCTTGAAAGTGCAGAACTCACAACTTGACTTTGGTCCTATGTAGTGCCACATTGATTGTGTAAAGCACATTTCAAATTTCAGTAAATAGTGCATTTAAAACACATATTTACCATATGCAGACACAGCATCCTCCACAGCTTTTTCTACAGTGCCCTTAGACATGTCCTGCTCAGCATCCACAGATGTGTCATATATCTCCAGACTTGTCAGCACCTCTAACATATTTATGAAACAGTTTACTGAACTTCAGTCTTGGTCCAACTTCTGGAATTATTTCTCTAATAATGGACACATCATCGAGGAAAGTCGAGGCCTCATAGTCTATTCCATTGTGGCTCTTCATTGCTGTCACTGCTGTGGAGGCTTTGTTTTCCTGTATACCAATCTCTCAAAGGACTCCTACCACAAATTTCTTATCATCTTGTAAAGTAGTCTAACAACCTCCCTCCCCCCCCCCCCCCACACTCCCCTAGAAAATTTTTAGGATGATCTGTTCATGACTACATTCTGTCAAACCAGAATTTTTCTTCTTCTTTCTGTACATGCATGACAACGACTATGTTTTAAATACAGTAGTCGTTTCTCATCCTTCATAAATGAATTACAAAGAAGTGACCCCTTTTTCACCTCTTTTTTGCCTCTGAAATATTTTCCATTGTGCCACTGTTTTTGCAAAAGCTTTCCTACTATTCTGAGATTCGCTGTATATGATACATGTGATGAAGAGCTCTTAGATTTATGGGCAAAGAAGAACAGAAATGAGTCTTGACATTTGGAACTTATAATCAATGTGTACTTTTAGTTTGCAGAGTTTCTTAGTTGAATAAAATAGATATATGGGAAACACTACAACAATGTGCTAATGTATGCATGGACATAAGTGTTAAATTATTATAAATATTAATCATCAATACAGTCGCGGAGACTAAAAAATCAACCAAAGGCAATTCCAGTAACCTTGTCAATCACCTATTGAAATGTGCAAATATAACGACATATTACATAATCCAAATATGTTTTCTATTGGATATACAATGGGGTATGGAAATTGGCCTCGAGTCTATTTCTCTCAAGTTTTTGCAATCGTTCTCCTGTTACTGTGAGTCAGGAATTACAGGGGCACAGTATTTATTTTAAATAAGTACTTGTCAATTTTGAATGTCACAAAAGTATGAATTATTGTAATGTATATGAACAAGGAATTTTCATGATACATGTAAATGTGTACTGGATATATGCACGTAAAATTTTCATCCTTGTACATTTGTTATGTTAAGGCCTAGTCATATCGTGAATTTTGTATAACCAGAATCACCATGGTACATTGCTTTGTCATGTCTTGCTCTCTCTTTGTGACAAAAATTGAATCAGGCCTAATACTAATTCTTGGCATTCATATCACTTTGTAGAGAACTTTCTTTATGTATTGGATATGTAGTATACCTGTACCAATGCCAGTCTTTTTATGTTAAATAATAGGGTAGGTGTATATGAAATGAAATAAAAACAGTGAAAAAAACAAACTTTTTGAATGATTATGATTACATGTTATAGTTGAGTATTTTATTATTGCAGCTATTCACGTAAATCTGTTTTGTCAAAAACCTATCACTTTCCTGTGAAGTTTGTTTTTCAGGAGGAATGGATTTACCCTGCTCTTGAAGAAAACTCTCTACTCTGGAGTACATGTAGGTACATGACATTAAATGAGTAGAAAGTGTGAAGTGTGAACCATTAATTCATGGTATGTGCAAAGTAACATTCTTTTACACTATTTCATCAAAGAGAATGTCTCTTGTAGTGTGTTGTACACAGTGAAAGTACACCGTAATTGTTACAGAATTTGTAACAGTATTGAAATGTGTAATCAAAATGTTATTACAAAGATCTTCATTATGATAGTGAAATTGTGGCCTTAAGATTATGTGAAATGGGAAGTTGTGACGATGATTAAAAGATATATTTTCATACAAATTTCTGTCTTAACATGTCTATGTATAATCTTTGACTGTGTCACCACATGACTGGTCTAGGGTAATTGTAGTTGGGCAGGTGCTATAAAAGGAATAGACCACATACTATCTTTATTTCTATGTATTCCAAACTAATGAATTTTCTCCTCATAATCCTTGTTGAACAACTGTTGAACCAACATGCTCTGTAAAGCAACTTTGATGGAATTTACCATATGCACATCAGCTGTTGCTGTTACAGAATCATCTAGCAATAGTGTCTCTTGCCAAGTTCAGTATATATTTAATGCAATTATGCATGGTGAAGTGGTCTGTTCATTTTAATGCATTTTTATTTGATTGTTGATGGTATTTTTTTTTAATTGTTACTATTGTGGATGTAGTGAGAAAGGGTTCAAAATGAAAGGAAGAAAACAAGAGAGACATGAAAGATGGAGAGGAGAGAAAGAGATTCAAGGGGAATGAGAGTAAGAGAGAGAGAGAGAGAGAGAGAGAGAGAGAGAAATGAAAACAAGAAAGAGAGATAATGAAGAGATCAGAAAATGAATGAGAGTGAGATATGAGAGATAAGGAAGAGTGGAGAAGAGAATATGGAAAATAAGGATGGAGAACAAAGACAGGAAAGACAAAGAATGAGAAAAAGATATAAGGAAATGAGAGGCAAAAGGAGAGAGAGAGACAGACAGAGCAAGAGAGAGAAAGAGCTGAGGGAGAAAAAGGAATGAAAGAGAGAGATGGAGAGTGGGTTTTAAAGTACTAAGCATGCTTAGTGAATTTGGTATAAAAGTTGAACAATTTTTATTACTAAGTTTACACTTATAACTTTAAAAAATAAATCAATAAAAGGGGATCTTAAGTTGCCTTTTACCAATTGATTTGAAAATACTGAATATTGTAAATAAACAAGGAGTTAAAAGACTATAAATGCTGCAAAATACAAAATGCACAGAAAGTCAATGTAGTTGGATTTCTTTAGTTTGTCTTTTTTTAATCCAGACTTGTTTCCAAACTCGAACACTTCACTTGGCAATATCTAATTATCATCAAGCTTTGAACATACAAAATGGTAAAATCAATATAACCATAGTGTTTCTAAATTGCCTGCAACCATGTTTAAGCAACTTTCCAAAAATAAATAACGACTAATTTCTATTAAAGGGGAATGTTTATATTTTTCTAAGGAAAGAGGGACCAATAAATAGTGGACATCTGAAAGATGGGGATGCACTGTGCTATAAGAATAAATTTCATCATTTCTTGGAATAAATACACAAATGGATATTATTTATTTGGCATAATTCATGGCAAGATAAATAAATTTCATTACTCCTACTACTTTCAACTTATACAAATTACACTGCATTTGCAGACTGTATAGTTAGTGTTCCTTTGCTATGATCACAGACATTAAACACAGCATCAAACATAACATTAAAAAAAAATATGTACTCCTATTTATGGATTTGGTACTTTAAAATGAAATGAACTTCACAAGAATGATGTTTTGAAAAACTTTCTCTACAGAAAGCATAAATTCCTGCCTGAAAACATATCGATTCCTTTAAAAGCAGAAACAATGGGGAAAACAGACTGATCAAATCTTGCATGGTGCATTTTATCTGCAACTTCCATTCCAAGGTGCACAAGAAAAAAGAAGGAAGATCAAACAATTTTGAGAGCACAGTATATTTTACCAATTGGTCTACAAAAGAATGGTAGTGTAAATAACTAAAAACATGCTTTTTAATTGCTTTTGTTTTTTGTACATTTGTTTCAGGGCTGGCCAAAAGTTTAACTCTGATTTAGATCAGCAATTGAAATTGATTTTTTAATCAACATGATTAAAATTAAATTTGCAATTTCAAACAATGCAACTTTGATTTGTTGGATTCTTCTCAATCTTTTATTGATCTACCTTATTTTTTTTTTTCTTCTCATTTTAATGATAATTGTTTATTTTCAGGTAGGAATTCCCCTTTGGTGTCTTCATCTTATCAATTTTATTTTCTTTTCCATTCTAACTTAATTTAGGCACTTGAATCATTGGTTTCTAGAAGGCTTACTCTGTGGTTCTATGTTAAAAAAAAATCTCCAAAGAAACTATGACATATACACAAATAATCCTGATAATCAGTTATGTCCATCAATGTGCATACATGTATATGTGTAAAGCACCAAACTGATCAGGAAAAAATATCTTCAGCAAACTCCTTTGAAAATATCCACAAAAGAAATCCAGCATCTTTTGAAGATTTGATCAAGGAATAACACAACTATACTCAAAAAGTGTGAGAAAAGTATAAAACCAAATGCACCAAACACACATGTAAAACTGAAGAAAAGAATGTGAAAGTTCTTGCTCATTAAAGCTGACAGGCCTACTTGACTATGGGCATTTCCACAAAAAATCCCCACATTTTCTTACATGGGACTTTAAAAAAAAAGTGAACCCAAATTGCAGCGACCCTTGCTCCGGGCTTTATTTTGTCAAATAAAGGTTAAGATTTCAATTGGTTTTAGAATAAGTTTAGGGTAGGGTTAGGTGGAGTGGGAGGAGGGGGTGGAGTATGTTTCTCCCCAATCAAAAGAAGACGATAGGAGACCCTCCCATAACCACCCCTACCAATTTGCCTTGTTCATGTGCATGGCATGTTTATATTCTTTATCATTCAGTCACCAAATATTAATGGTATTGTCAAGTGTGCAGTGCCACAGTCTGGAGGGCTAAATAAATTAATTTCTTCACTTATTCATGGACAAAGTTCTTGCTTGCCACTTTTTGATCATGAAGAGATATCTTGCTAATGATTTCCTGATTATATCCTCTGCAGAGCAGACTGCTTGAATAAATAGAGTGACATGAAATCTCCTTCATACTACAAAACATCGCTGTTAACCACTGTGCAAGAAACTTTTCCACATCATTTCATGGCAATTTCATATCGTCTTGATAGTTTGAACACAAACAAATTGTTACAAAATCTCTGCTGATTTTCTTGTTTTGTGATTTCATCCTCCACTTACAACTTGAATGAATACACAGTCGGTGATGTCGCTTTGAACTTTGAGCTCATATTGTAAGTTCACCACTTTTTGGGACTAGCTTGATATTTTAAATGTGAAGAGAACGTAAAGGAATCTGTACCAATCTTGAATAACCTTGATCACATTCTCCATACAACTTGAATAGATACAGAAACAGGGCCCCGTTGCATAAAACTTACCATTAATGGTAACTCTGCTATCAGTGGTAACTGCCATGGTAACTTCACTCAACAGCCAATCAAAATCAAGGTTTCCATGGGAATTACCATTGACGGCAAAGTTACCGTTAATGGTAGGTTTTATGCAACAGGGCCCAGATCTCCATTCATATGCCAAATCGATACTCTAAGAGTGTAGATTGGATTCCAGCTATTGAGGGGGCAACCGTCTTACTACACGTAGGTAAAAGAAAGAAGAAAAGACAAGGTCTTGGAGAAGGGTGATGGTTTGGTAGGGGATGCATTTATCTTCTTTTTATGTTGCTTCCCCTCTCCCTTTCTTCTTTTTTTTTTGGCCATTCTATAAGGGTTCATGTGCCCCCTGTGCCCTCCTGTAGCTATGCCAATGGATACTGTCGCCTCCTGGGTGAAGATGATTTAACATCAGCTCATTGTCCTTTCATATCAGTTCATCACACTCTGATATCAGTGTTCATCTTTGACGTGACTCTGGCTACTACCTATAATTGCCTGTCGTTTGTGCTTTGCCCTCTCGTTCTTCCACCAGTTTTTGAGATGCATGAGTTCTACGGGTCTCTTTCCCCCTTTCCTCGTCTCCATGTTGTTGAGAACATTGCAGTACTGGTGGAGGAGGCCCTCTGATGGGTGCGGGAAGTCCTGATACCACTCTCTTAGGAGGGGCACCTCTTGGGTAGGGTGGAAGGTCACCTTGTGGTTGCTGGTCTCCATGTGCTGCTCTGGACCTGATAGGGGATATACATGTATGGACAATGAACAATTGAAAAAATTGTGAATATCAACACTCAATGTTTTCAAAGTGAATCACAACAGTATAATGACTATTACATGATGATAAGATGTAAGATGGTAGCAGTGATGACGATGATGGTGATGATGATGATCATCATCATCATCATGGTGATGATAATGATAATTGATGATAATGAGACAATGATTAAGATAATAATGATCACCATCATGATCATGGAAATTATGAAGATTTGATATTAGCATCATCATCCTGAAATTCAATACTTGTCAAAAATGAAAGTCTACATTGACTAATATTTGCCTGGTGCCCTCTCTTGACATATCACATACAAGTCATATTATCCCACTGGCATGTTCATGCTGTTCGGCCGGAACAATGTGGTTGGTGGACCAACTTTTTTGTTGTTCTAAGCTGAATAGTGCGAACAGGTGATCGGAGGTGCCGACTGGCGCTGTATTTTCAAAATAACTAACAGTGGTCAGAAATAAGTAATTGTATACCCCAATATTCAAAAGATGATACATGTAACTATGTGTTTGTATTGTTTCGCTTTTTCTTCATGGATTCCATGAATACACTATTGAAAATATGTTTGTCTTCTGTGAACCCGACAGTTCAAGAAACATTTGTATTTTGAATTATTTTGAGTTATTATTGTATGATGTATTTACATTATAAATGTGATTTACCTTGAATATGTTTGTTAATTTGTTGCGACTGAAAATCAATAAAATCCCTATGGAGGGAAAAATACTTGAAAAAAAAAAAAATATTATCCCACTGTAAATAATACAAACTGACAATCACACTTTAACAGTAGCATAGGTCCTCAATTTGGCAACATGACTTATGATTACGCATCTATTCATGCATGTTCTAAACTTCATTAAGATCTCTGTTTCCAGTTAGTAACTTTATAGGTTGTCTTATTTTCTGACTGCCTCTCTTTTAGAAAGTTAACAAAATTCAGTTTTTTAGAATATAAAATGAAGATCTACTTGTTATCAAAGATATTCATGATTATAGACCTTCGTAAAAGCAGCCATATTTATAGGTAGATTGGCTTAAGTTTTATCAATTTTGTTGAAAATTGCTTTTAAAAAGATATTTTCTAAACTAGCTCCACTCCCCCCCCCCAAAAAAAAAAAAAAATGAAGAAATGCTTAAATCCATTCAATGAGCGGTTCGTAATGAAAGGTTCGTAATTAGTTCATGGTACAAATGACCCTGAAATGACCCCAATTTGTATGTGCACTTGCATCAGTTTTGGTGGCTGCTCTACTTGTTTAACATGTAAATTCATAGTGGAGTGCATCATGCTGCATACAAAATGACAGCGTATAAGGATCAATTGTACTCGGTACGAATGACCTTTATCTGCACATGCACTAATTATAATTATGAACTGACTTATTGTTGACTAGTGTTAAAAAGTTTTTAAATTGGTAAATTTGCTGACAAAAATTTTGAAGGGAGAAGGGGGGGGGGGTAATCTCCATCTCTAGCAACACCACGGATAAACTCACAACTTTCATTCAAGGCAGTAAAGCATAGCATAGCATGGGTCCAGTCACTGAGGGAGGGGAGGGGGGGGGAACCAGAAATATTTAGATGGATAAGATGTGACAGAACAGGGCCACATGCAGAGGAAGGCAAGGCAGAGGTGTGGGAGGGGGTCACATCATTTTCTTTTTGAGTTGTCTTTCCCCGGCCTTTCCCCTCTCCCTTTCTTTCTCTCTTTTTCTTTTCTTTGTGCCAATAGATAATGGATACATATTTGTGCCTCGATTCTCCCTTGTAGCTATACCACTGATTCTAGGTGAACTTACTCTTGAGTCTCTGCATATTGAAGTTCTGGTACCATCTCCCAAACTCCTCACATTTCTCACTGCTGATAGAAGCTTTGTACTTGGCATTTGCTATGTAAGAAATCATTGACTGAGGATAGAAAAAGAAAAAGAAAAATTCTAAGAGCAATGGGCAAGGATAGTATCAAATAATCTAGCACCAGTGAGTCTGCATTTTATACCACTGACCCTTTCCCCTTTTCTTTTTCATGCCCCCACCCTTCTCTCTCTCTCTCTCTTTCTCTCTCTCTATCTCTTTTTCTTTTAACTTTCTTGAAATTTTCTCTTTTATTGCACTGTCTTTAGTATTACTCTTCACAGTATTTTGTTTACTCTTTAAATTATGTATTTTTCTCATTTTTCTAATTACCTTAAAATCATGAAATACCCCTCTCTCTCCCCCTTATTTCTCTCTCACTCTCCTTTTCTAAGTATTTTCCCATTATCTAATTTATATTTTTCTTTTCTTTTGTTTCTCAGTATTTCATTGCAATAATACTCCTCCCCCCTCTCTCTCTCTCTATCTCTGTCTCTCTCTCACACACTACACCCACACACCCACCTACTTATTTGTGGTATCAGCTGGCCATATCAGTAATTTACTCTTCATTCTGTATAGCCCTTACAATGTAAACTAAATCAACTAGGCAAATGATTAAATCAGTCTAGCTCTCTCTTTATATTTCAGTCTGAAAACATTTTAACAGAAGCTCAATTTCATTCTGGAAAGTGATTCAACTTGTTCCAAAAATTCACAAAAAAAGGATTCAAACTATAAATTATCAAATACATGTAAAAACAACAGCAACACGCTATCTTCCTCTTTCTTCACCTTCAGGAATAACTCATGTTTTGTTCAGTAAACATGAAAAAAAAGCTTTAATGGAATCAACCAGTTGGCACAGAGCTATGTACGAAGGATTACTAGAGGATTACCCTGGCACAACAAGCTGCACGCATTGCCCACTGGTCATTGGAAATGAGTCCAATTTCAACATTAATGTTGCAAACATTTCTTAATACTATCTTCCTGTTTGTATATATTTGAAACCAATTTATCTTCACCTTGGAAAGATCATAATTATGCCTTGACTGTAATTGTGATCTTTCGAGTGATGTTAAGAAGGATGTTTGTGTCATTAATTGGAGTACAAACAAGGATCCATAATGCTGATATTAAATCTATATGTTAATGATTTTATTAATTTTGTTTTCTTCTTGATGAACTTGAAAGGTATAATTGAAAAACATAATTACATAATTATTGGTTCTTTCTTTTTTGGTCCTTCTTCAAGTTTGATTTTTAATGGAAAGTGTTTTGTTTTTATATTAAACCCCAAAGACATTTCATAAATATATGTGACTTCAATCCAGCTATCCATCCATCCATCCATCCATCCATCCACTCATCCACCAATTTATCAATTCATCCACTTATACCATCCTTCAATCATTCAGTCTCCAATCCATCGATCTATCCATCAATCCATCCATCCAACCATTCATCCATTCATCTATCTACCCATTCATCAATCCATCTATCCATAAATCTATCTATCCATCCATCATTAAATTAATCCATAAATCCATCCATCCATTAATCCATCTATCTATCAACCTATCTATCCATCATTCAATCAATCCATATACCCATCCACCACCTATCCATAAATCTATCCATCTATCCATCAACTATCCATCCATCTATATTCAATCTATCCATATACCCATCTATCCATCTATCCATAAATCCCTCGATCCATCTACCCATCAACCTATCTATCCATCCATCATTCAATCAATCCATATACCAGGTACCCGTCCATCACCTATCCATAAATCCATCAATCCATCTATCCATCAAACTATCTATCCATCCATCTATCCATCAACCTATCTATCCATCCATCATTCAGTCAATCCATATACCCGTCCATCCATCTATCAATCAATCCATATATCCATCAACCTATCTATCCATCCATCATTCAATCAATCCATCTGTTCGTCAATCCATATTTATCCATAAATCTATCTATCCATCCATCATTCAATCAATCCATATACCATCCACCACCTATCCATAAATATGTCGATCCATCCATCTATCCATCAACTATCCATCCATCTATCCTTCAACTATCCATCCATCATTCAATCTATCCATATACCCATCCATCCATCTATCTATAAATCTATCGATCTATCTACCCATCAACTATCCATCTATTATTCAATCTATCCATAAATCCATCGATCCATCTATCCATCAACTATCTATCCATTCATCATTCAATTAATCCATATACCCATCCATCTTTTTATCCATAAATCCATCGATCCATCTGTCCATCAACATATCTATCCATTCATCATTCAATTAATCCATATACTCATCCATCCATCTGTCCATAAATCCATCCATCCATCCATCCATCTTTTTATCCATAAATCCATCCATCTTTCTACCCATCCAACCACCCATCCATCCATCCACTTACCAATCCATCCATCCATATAACTTACCTGTGATAAAGGGCATATTTGCGCTAACTTGGACTGGTTATAATCTTTGAGCAGTTCCACCACAGTACACCTCACAGCTTGGTCTGTCCATTCTCTCCATGTTTCATTGTCGCTGCAGAAGACAATTTAATATTCCACTTTATTATTGAAGTTGATGTCCAGTGATTATTAGATTAATTTGATTTGATTTGATTCGATCTTTGCCTTTTTTACATATAAGATTAAAATAGTTAACATAAAATCTATACACCTTCCATCATGCTGGTTGATGTCATAAAATTACAAATGAACTTTAATGGTTGGTTCGTTTGAACACTTGACAAGGGATGAGAAGGTTTGAGGTTCAAGCCTCAGTACATATAGGAGGGGGTTAATGTGTGTTTAAGAAACAGAGATACAAGATAAGGGAGGGAGTGGTTTTAAAAAATTGATATTTTTCATCCTATGTCCAAATTACTTATCTGTTCTGCTACCATTTAAATGGATGTCCAGTGATTATTAGATCGATTTGATTTGATCTTTGCCTTTTTTATGTAAGATTAATATAATCTATACACCTTCCATCATACTAAATGATGTCATAAATTTACAAATGACTTGACAAGAGATGAGAAGGTTCAAAGTTCAAGCCTCAGCACATCTTAGGAGGGGGTTGAGGTGTTTTTAGAAAAACAGAGATACAAGATAGGGGAGGGAGAGGCTTCAAAATTGATATTTTTCATACTAATGTTCACATTAATTATCTGTTCTGCTACCACACTAACAACTTATTCACAAAAAAAAAACTTGTACAAGTGGTGGAAAAGATAAATTTGAGTCTTGAGAAAAACACATTACGTAAAATATTCAGTTTTAATCCCAACACATCACTTAATCTTTTATTTCAAATTCAATTTCCCTGTTATGAAAACAACAAACCATCATGATGTCTATGGAATACACCACAACAAAAATACTTCAAACTTATTACAAATACCTCTCCCTTAATGTTACTTCACTTTTCAAAGCCTAATAATTCCATAAACGGGCTTAGGAAAGCTTCGTAATATCCATCTGACCATTTTTAAAAACCTACTACGCAGATCTAAAAATATGATTATGATTATCTAACATCAATCATTCATATTGCATCTTTATAATATTCTACTTGTCACATAATGATAATATTCTATTTTTTCAGTAACCACTAAGACACGCTAAGGATTACCGCTTTGTCATCTACCAATCTAATATTATTTTAACCAACCCCCACACTATCTGAAATTCACTGTATAAATCTGCAAACTTTTGTGTTTAATCTTATATGTAAGCTTTTATTTTTCAATTTCATTTTCAAATTACATCATGAAAGTGCAATGTCCTTAATTACTTGCCCTATTTCAATGAACCAAACCCTACATTTGTTTCACCCCTGTATACCTGCACCCTGTTCAAATATGTGCATGCTTTTGTTTCATAATTCTTTTGTTTCATAATTCTTTTGTCTCATAATTCTTTTGTGAAATATCATTAAAATGTTACAAGATCAATACTAAACATTGAGTTTTCACATAATAGGCTCATAAAGTGGAAAAGATAAAACATACTGAAATAATAACTGAGAGAATGATTTGCTGGTAAGACAGTCATTCAATTGGATTGATTATGACTATCAAACATGGTCTATTGATTTTGTACTACGAGGATTTATTTTCCTGTCCTATGAATGGCAAATTTATTTTTAAAGGTACTGTATCATGTAAAACTTTTTTTTTTTAGTCAGAATTATTGTGATAAATCAAATGTTAATTTAGAATAAAAATGCTAATTGATTAAAGATGGTGAGACTCTGATATTCTCTCCCTCAAGAAATGGCACATTTATGAATAAATTTGTGATGAAAGTCATATTAGTTGCCAATGAAAATATCAACATCACATGAAAAATGAAATGAAGTCATTTTTTATAAAGCCATCATAAATGTACATACAGCTCATACAAATGTACATACAGCTCATAACATTTACTTCAATCTACTTCAATTTACAATTTACTTCAATCTAAAACAAAAATATGTTTCCTAGTTGCAAATAATATAAGATGAATGACATTTTTGGCTGATGAGTTTCATATTTTATTCTTTGCTGTAGGCAGCTAACCCCTTAGCTTATAACTAACATAAAATAATGATTAAAATCAAGAGCACTGAATTGAAGAAAACATGTAATCAGGCTATATCATAAGTAGCTTATCATTTTTGTTTTCATATTAGTTGTCAATGAAAATATCAACTTCCTATGAAAAATGCAATGAAGTCATTTTAGATACATGTAGTTTGCAACAGATAAATGGCACTCTTCCATGAAATATTTTCAAGTTATTTAATTATTCTTTTAGCATTTTCCTGGCACTTTTATGAAGCCATCATAAATGTACAGCTCATACATAATATTTACTTAAATCTAAAACAAAAATACAAACATATTTGCCAAATCCTCATATCCTGGAGTTAAAAACACATGAATCATATTTTTTTTAACATTCTAATAGAGGTTTGAAATATTATTATAAAAGAGACTGGAAAAAAATAATAAATGTAAGAAAAAAAATATGACTATGATTCAATATGCGATATGAAAGGTGCCCCTATTTAATTGAATAAATCATGGTTGACTTAAAGAAAGCTTATTCGGCTTTTACAGGGATTGGATTGATTTTGTTTTAATGATCATCTGGGCCAAAGCCAAAACAAAATTGAAGTAGCTTAACCAAGCCTCTGATTTATGTCCATTCATATGTTTTATCATTGCAAGTAGTATAAGATGAATTACATTTTTGGCTGATGAGTTTCATGGTTTATTCTTCTATGTAGGCAGCTAACACCTTAGCTTAAAACTAACATAAAATGATGATTAATCAAGAGCATTGAATTTAAAAAAACATGTGATCAGGCTATATCACAGGGAGCTTATCAATTTTTATTTTTTTGTGTGGCTATATGCCCCTTTTAGAGAAGAGTCATGTGACTTATGACTGTTTAATTCTGAACAGGTCTCACGCCTGCTTTTTTATCTGGACAGTCTCATACTGGAAGGAAAGTCAAGTGACTTACATCTGCTTTAACCTGAGCAGGTCACATGTAAGCTGCAAACTGAGAAGTGAAAGATCACAGGGCAATTGCCTCACCCTTTCCAACCCAATAAATAGAGAGATAAAGGGATTCTTCCCCCTTTTCTACGATTAAGAGAAGTTTTCTCAACCCCCCCCCCCCCTCACAAGGCTTGTAAATTAATGCTGAATTAGTGGTCATATTTAGCTAATAACCAGCTTCCTGTACTTACAAGCAATATAGCGAGGTAATAGACAATCAACGACTAACACTTGCGTATCAGTTGTTGCAAACTTTCTTGTCCAGTTTTAGACACTAATACATCCTCCTCTTTCTTTGTTTTCTTTCTTGTCAGATCTGTTGAGGTCTATTTCTATCATTTCTTTAATCTTTGCAAGATCAAATCAGCTGATTTGAACATCTTTATCTGTTGTCTGAGTAACAAGGATAGTTTCTTTTTATTGTTTGTTTGACACACAGAACTTGTTATTGACACAGAGATCGAATACTTGTTTAAAAAAAACAACTTTTTAGAGACTTAGGGTGTAGAGTTTCAAAGAAGGAATTCACATGTCATTAAGAATAAATGAGGTTTCTTACATGTTCTTGTGATTTGTCAATGAATATGGATAGAAACAAAGAGCAGGTTTATTTGTGAAGAAAAGAAGGTATGATTGAGAAGGTTATATACATATTTCAGCAGTATATGTTTATAGAAGGGTTTGGGAATACAAATACAATCAATAATATCTATCCCACTGGAGGTCACAGTGAAGATAATCAAGCATAACAAATATTAAAAATGTCTTTCATGTAGACATAATAGGATTTCAATCTCAGATTCTGGAATTCGGTCTCGATCAAAATGGTGCTACTAACGAATTGAAGTTAAGGTCTCGCGCGCTCACTAGCGGGCTCTCTCATTGCGACGTAATTTCTCTACATCATTATGTCATAAAATACGTAATTTATCTATTGACAAGTGCATAAGCGATAGTGTGTCTCGCCCACTTGCAAAAATAACATGAATGTACCCCAAGTGCACCTATCACCCAAGTTTGGTTGCCATTGCAGCAACATGTACAGAGTTATGTGTCATAAGAGAGTCTTGCAGGTAAACTTTAACATATGACCTCAAATGACCTTTGACCTTATCACATGACCTCCGATGGCACCATAACATGCAGGTCCCCTTAGTGCATCTACAACCCAAGTTTGGTTGAAAAGTGAGTGACGGTTCCAAAGTTATTTGTCATAAGAGAGTCTTGCAGGTTAACTTTAATGTTTGACTTGAAAAGACCTTTGACCTTACCATGTGACCTCTGAAGGCACCATAACATGAATGTACCCCAAGTGCATCTACCATCCAAGTTTGATTGCCATTGCAGCAACATGTGCCGAGTTATGTGTCATAAGAGAGTCTTGCAGGTAAACTTTAAACGTATGACCTCAAATAACCTTTGACCTTATCACGTGACCTCCGACGGCACCATAACATGAAGGTAGCCCCAATGCATCTATGACCCAAGTTAGGTTGTAATCCCAGCAACTGATGTGAAGTTATTTGTCAAAAGAGAGTCTTGCAGGTAAACTTTAACATATGAAAAGAGTCTTGCAGGTACTCTTTAATATATGACCTCAAATGACCTTTGACGTCATCATGTGACCTACAACAACACCATAACATGAAGATACCCCTAGTGCTTCTATCACCCAAGTTTGGTTGCCATTGCAGCAACAGTTGCCAAGTTATGCGTCCTAAGAGAGTCTTGCAGGTAAACTTTAACATTTGTGACGGACGACGGATGGACGACGGATGAAGGACGGACGCCATTTGGATCCCTTAGTCTCGCCTTCACCTCCAGTGGGCGAGACAAAAAGTAACTAATTGAAGAAATTGAATGTTTAAAAGAAAAAATAAATATCAAAATAGGGTCATGATTCTAGTTACATAGCTCAATCAAAACTTTCCCATTTTTTTTGTATTTCTTTTTCCATGTTTGATTTTAATTATTCATCCACTTCCAAAAACCTAGGCAGTAACTTGATTCCTCTATTTGTTTTTCACCCGCGGCCCCTATCAATTTTTTCAAACATTAGTTAATTTATTTGCACTTCTATTTTCCATTCCCCTACTTATCATTATTTACTAATTCATGCATTTATTTGGGTATTTTTCACTTGTAGCCAAGTATTCATCTGTCCATTGTTCACAGATCGATCTTCTTATCTCACAAATCATTTATTCATTTATTCTTGCATTCAGGCACTCCTGTATCAAATGCATCCTTTACAGTATGTATCAAATCATCTACTCACACTAATTGTTCATCCATTTATTCATTCTTGTCTTCATGTCTTCATACATCAATTTCTTCTTTCATTACCTTATCCATCCATGCATGTGTCCTTTCCTTGCTCATTTCTTCACTCATTCCCAATCCCTCTATCCACTCATCTTTTCTTTCTTGGGGAGGACACTGTGCAAATAAGCTTGTGGGAAATCACATACAGACATATCATGCACATCACAGGTGATGCAAAAGTGGTGGTCAAAATCACTAATTTGGTTAAAATAAGTCTTTCTTGGTTCATCTGAGACTGAAATATTAATCAATTGTTTTAAGCAGGGGCGGCGCCAGGGTATTTTGATAGGAGGGGCAAGACGACCTAAAGATGACGTCATATTTTTTCTCCATTAAATAACGGGTAATATAGAGTTATATGTTTAAGACCTCTCTTTTTAATACTCCGCTTTCTTCTTTCTTCCCTTTTCTTCCCTATTCTTCCTCCTTTTCATTTTTTTTTCTTCTTTTTTTTTTCTTTTTTCACTACTTGAAAAATCATAGGGGGGGCGGTCGCCCCCTCTGCCCCCCCTGTAGCGCCGCCCCTGGTTTTAAGTAGCCTTGAAGCTTTCATGGGACACAATAAAGATGGGACCATCTGTCCAGCTGGACAAATCTGCTTTTCCCCCTTTGAAATAAAGTGTTCTTTCTTAATGTAGAGAGAACCATTTGTGCGAGTTGTAAATTCAGAAACAATCTTATTCATGAGATACTCACAATTTAGAAAATCAGTAGTAAGACAACATATTTTGGGGTATAGGATAAATCCTTTAAAAACCTTTGAAAATAAAATTTATATGTGAATGACTATTCATTAAAAAAATACATTACTTTTTTCTAGTTGTATCCTATCCTCATAGATGTACAACAACAAAAACATCCCAAAACGAGAAGAAATTCATTCTTTTTAGTCATACCCCTTTGACTTTTACCAACACTTTGCAATGCCTTAAAAAGTACCGGTACATTAAAAGCTCAATAAATCAACCACAACTGCAAGCTGCATTCTTCATTTTTCTGACAATAGTGCACTTACTTTGGCAGTGTTTATTCAACACATTTTCTATTTCATTGATTCAAAATATGCTATACACAATAATACCTGTACATGTACTATATCATGGTTCTTTCTTAGTTTTATACTAGTCATTAAAGACTGGTATAACATGAGTAGAATTACTTCCATCTTCTACTGCACACATCCTTCCACTTCTCATATTTTCTCTAACTCCTCTGCTCATTCCTTTATCTCTAGTTTTGAACATAAAAAGCAAATCTACAGTTTGTAACATCAAATTAGGGTGAAGACAATAAAATACAACAATGCAATTCACATTGCAAAAGAATTAATGAGAAGAAATGATTTGTCTAATGAACTGTACTGAGCGATTTACTAATTAAATTATTTACTCACAATTAATTTTTTTTAACTTGCGAATGAAGCATTATTCTAACATGGTGAGTATATAATGCAGACAAAATATAAGAGTTATTGTGAAGCGAAAATAGAAATGCCATTAGAAAATATTGTACTTCGACCACTGGATAAAGCACAACAAATAAATAATAAAAAAGGATTAAAGCATAGTTGTGTGATTCAGAATAGCAATCATGGCTAACATCAAAAAAGTGAAGAATTACGACAAGTACAGTAAAAACTTAATACTGAAAAGAAATGGCCTATAAACAAGCTTTTGTTGGTCAAATCAATTGCAAAAACTGAACTAAAATAAGTAAAAATAGAAAAATGAATAATAGATATGGTCTGTTTGGAGCTAGAAAGGCATTAACTATGTGTTAAAGAATATGAGTTAATGCCCTTTTGGCTCCAGACAGACAATGTATACTTGTCTAGATGTACATCTGTTGCTAATACTGCAATGGAGGGCACACGCATAACAAAAAATTGCTTTTCATAGTTTGAGGCTAATCTGTAACAAAAATATACCAAATCCTGCTACATATAACCTAAAACAGAAGAATGTAGAGTTAACAAAAGTTATCATTTCAATGCCCAACATTATAACAGATATGCTAGAATTTGATGAAAACTTAGTATTAGTCATAGTTTTCATGAATATCAATAATCCGAGGACACAAAGTGCTCAGTTATTACACAGAGTCATGTCGATCAACAAGATTTGATAAGCCATAAATACACATTAATTGCGCTCAATTAGTTTTCAAATCTAACTGAGATTTTAGTTTCAAACCCTGTCTTCATTAAATTACTCTGCAAGAAGAAAATAAAGAGAATATTATGTAATACATACATCAAGGCAGGGAGTCATAAGAAAAGCCCTGGAAAAGGATTACTTATACTAATAAGGCAATAGGAGAAGCAGGTCTGAAGCTGGGCTAAATTAAATATTAATACTACTAGATGAGAATACAAGATAAGTTTGTGCTTGATGCAAGATTTTAATTTTTCTTGACCACAGAAATTCAATATCACAAAATGACCAGAGCTTACATTTCATTACTTTCTAATGAAACAAAAATGTGAAAGATAAGAATAAAGCAACTTCATGGGAAATGCAAGAAGTTGGTGACCTCACAAAAAGGGGGGAAAATAAGATTTGAATGTTTGCAAGGTAAGCAAGTGTTATGGTCAGTCAGTAAGTATGTCTTGCTCATGTTTCCAACACTTGAGCTTTGCATTTGATACCTTACATGTATCAAGAATCTCTCCAAGACGTTTGAAGACAGTATCACTTAACCATCACCGGGAGTCCCCTTACGTTGTTCTAAACCAGCATGTCTCTTGAGATTGTCATGTAATATGGATATTTATGAGATTTGGCCTGAACATCTACTGGGCTTGGCTTTGTAAGGGTTGCAATTACAGATAAATAAAACCTTACACCAACTTTATACTGTTGGACTTCTGCTAGCCAACATGTTTATGGAGACTAAGTTCATTCAATATGCCAAACTGGAGCAGCAAGCATATCAAATATCCCAAGATTTGAAAGTTCTTGTTTGAGATATCCATGAAGGAAAATGGTTAGAAACAAAAATAATTAGGTAGCAAAACAACTTTGTAATGTAGATTGTCACTTGTGGATTTATGCTTCATATACATGTCTGTTAAATCGATAAACTCTTAGTTTCTCTTAACAAACAAAAGTAGAATTTAGAATTTAGGCTACTTGTAAAGAAAGGGCATTAGTATTAGCATGAACCATAATTTAGGAATCTTTAGTGTTTTCTGTTGGCCACTGGTGAACTCTAGTCATAATTACCATCATCTTTAGAAGACACAAATACTTGTATACAAGGGGGGGGGGGATAATTTTCATGAATTTCATGATTTTGATAATACTGTATGACCACTCGTATCACATTGCTTCCACAATTCTAATTTTTTTTTTTTTTAATGAAATCACCCACTAAAACATGACATGATATGAATTATGATAAACAATATTGGTATTCACCTTTTATTTTTTTATTCTATCAGATAGATTTTAGTGATAAATTTGTCATATCTATGATCAGTTTTCAAAACTCAAAGAGGCAATAAACAATATCATTCAATTATTTAGCTGGGGAACCCCTGGTATTGGGAATTTTTCCAGCTCTTTAAACAAAGACCGATGTAATCTTCAAGACTTAAATGTTAATCTTTCAGAATTCTACCCAGTTAGGCAGAGGCCTTCTGTTTGTCTAAGGTAGTTCTGGTAATAATGAAACATCTATGATTCTATGACTTGATAATTATATATATAATAGATGAGTAATAAGCTATGAAAAGTAAGTAAAACCAGATTTGTCTTCACTACATTACAATAAGATGCCAAATATATAATGTGATCCTATATTTGTTTCAGTAAAATTTGCCCTGGGCTTTGTTGTGTCAAAGATAAAGGCCCATATTCTGAACTCTGGTTTAAGTTAAAACCCTGCCTAAGTGTGGTTTAAACCCAGTCTAAACCTGTCCTTTAACCAGAGTTTAGAAAAGCACATTCTGAACTCTGGTTTTTAACTTACACTATACAGTCCAAGTGTGGTTTAGCTTTATACAGCAATTTAAACTGGACTTGCCATCTAAATCAGATTTAATTAAACTCTGGTTTAACATAGACTGGAGTTTAAGTTAAACTGGAGTTCAGAATACGGGATAAAGGGTTTAGGTTTCAACTAGATGTAAGGTTAGGTTAAGGGTTAGGGATATGTCTAGTGTTTTTCCCAGGTTGAAGAAAGTAATTTGTTTAGTGTAGGAAACTGGCCATGGAGCCATTGCAGCTATTTATCATACAATCATTTCTGCACATCCCTGTCGAAGCTCTTCAGAGGGGGTCCACTCGCTATTCATAAGGACCGCTATTCACAGAAAACCGCTATTCATTTAACACCCGTTATGAATAGTGGTCCTTATGAACGGAAGTCCTTATGAATAGCGAGGTAATTTGTCTATGGTTTGCTCGCTATGTTAAACTGGAGTTCATACAAATCGCTATTTATTAAGTCACGCGCTATGGATAGCGGTCCTTATGAATAAGTGGTCCTTATGAATAGCGGTCCTTATGACTAGCGAGGTTACCCCCTTAAGAGTACATGAATTCGGCGAGTTTTGTAATATTTTGATAGTCTAAAGATATGAGGATCCTGATGTATATATGCAATCAATGATGTTTCAGTAATGCCCCTGGAAAAGGAAATTTTATACTTGCATTACAGATCTTCCTAAAACTGAACAACCCAGCAATTAGCTCCAATTCAAAGAAATATTAGCGGGGCAATTAATTTGCAACAAAAGCTACTTTTGTGTTCGATGACTGCTCTCGCTATTTCAAACTGATCCATTGTATCCCGATACTCATTTCAGCTAGATAAGAGCCTCTGATTAATGACCTTTCTGCAGTATTTACTGGATTTACACTTCAATGGTGTATTATACATGATTAGATTGGGGACATGGATAGAATGGGTTACCCTATAATTGGCTTTGTTAATTCAGATTAATTAACGATCTGTATCAAGGGCAAATAATTTCTAAAATGGCAACATATTATATTGTTGGTGTTTTTAAATATCAGGTTTGTATTACCACAAAGGTATGTTATTACACAATTAATGTCATGTTTACTATCCCTTGGTGGTAAAAAAAAAAATCACTATAAATTTTCAACCTAAAGAAAGAGATTAAAACAGACTTAATTTCTTATTTCTATTATAGAAACACAATTTTTAAATCCTCTTCTGATGTTTGATGGCATACTTTTTGAGAATAATATCCTACTCTAGAAGTTTACAGGAACATTAATGTTATTTAAATACTTGAGGCCATCTGGTAAAATTCAAAGAGTTACGAATGGACAATTCCATACAATGTATCCCTTACCACATATGAGTTTCATTAATTTATTTCATCCAAAAATGAAAAATATCTCGATGTGACCACTAACTAATGTTTATTTTGGGATCACTACTATTAGTACATGGTCATGTTGAGAGATTTTTCATTTTTGTAATGCAATAAGTAGAGAAAAAAAAAATGTTGTAAATCGTATCCATATTGCATGGAATCACCCAAATATAGTGTTCACTCATTCCTCAGTTTTCTATTGTCCCAAACATGCAAATTGGCATCTCAGATTTTGTCTTTATTGGTCAGCAAATACGTAATTCACTAAGTATCATTTATTATGTACTCATATATATTGGTTTTGTATTTCTCAGCTACAATTATTTTATTATCAAAATTTGTTTGGTAGATATGATAAATTTCTAGCTGTCATAGGTTTGAACTCGGCAATATTCAGCATAAATTTCATTGGACTGTGTGAGAAACATATTTTCAGGTATTATCAGAAGAAAAGATTGCTTTAAAGACTGAAGACCAATTTTTTTTTCCAAATTGCCTACCAGCGGTGCACTAACGTGAGCATTGAATGAGGTCATCTCATAGTATCTCTTTATTTCTAACCTACTAATTGATTAAAAATGTAAATGGTATGGAAATTCTGATCACATCACAAGTTGCCATCCATTAAAACAGTTCACTTCGATTCATTATCTAAACGGCCATCTTCTTAGTTCAATTACCACCAACTGAATTACAATAACTATCAAGAAAGCCAATCTTAAATGCACTAGAGAGAGTTCTAATGAGTTGTAACTTCTTTTTCATTATTATGTGTCATTCACTAGAATACCTTTACAAAAATGAAAGGGTTATGGAACATGTGACTGCATACATTACATGTCAAACTAAATCTACCTTTCATTACATTCATAATTTCTTATGCATTATCACATTACCTATCTGCCTTATATTTCATTGCAAACCAGGTATAACTAATCTTTGTATGTTTTTCAAAAAGAAAGGATAATTTATACATCAGAAATAATGCAGTACACTTTTCCAAGTGTCCGAACAGATAAAAGCAAGGGGAAAATCTTATCATATTATAAAGGGAAATAAAAAAGGAAAAGGAGTCATAAAAAGACAGTACTTTCAATGTCAAATTGAGGCACTTAAAAATGCACTTAAGCCTTTTATGCATAATATCAAGGGGTGAATAGGAAGTACTTATTTCTAATGTTTCCATCATTTACTCAGACATTTCAATCTGATTCAGTTAAACGAATACAAATGTTTTAAAATCATGCCAAGAGATTGAAAGAGAGCGAGAGAGAGAGAGATAGAAAGAGATACAGAGAGAGAGAGAGAAAGAGAAAGAAAGTTCTCATAAAAAGACCATCCCTGATAACATGAAAGAAAATCACATATTGGAAAATTGATACTAGTGTAGTCCAGTATTAGACTGAACTGAATATTGTACAGTGTTTGGTATAACATTTTCAATTTTTGCTTATCACACATATTCTTACTAGTGTATATTACAAAACTAACTTAAATTTAGTATTATGCAGTATTTAATACTCTATTTTCTGTCTGTGCAGTGTAGTGACTATGATTCAGTAAATAAAATATCTTTACTACCCCATTCACACATAATGCAAGAAAAACTGAGAACATTCTATTCTTTTGAAGAAACAGATATGTATGACTCACAGACTTGTAATTCAATTTTTAAAAAAACAACTCCAAATTAACAAAAGCATAATCTGTTTTACACCCTTAGATTTTCTTCAACAAAATTTCTTGTTTTTCTCTTATTGCATAAAAGATAAATTAAAAAACAAGGCCATGCAGATTTGAATGACCATATTTAGCACCATTAAAGAATTAGCAAGCTTGTTGGTACTTAAATTTATCTACCTCCATACTTGCTTCTTTCAATCTCTTACATCCTTCACCAGACATGAGATTAGTTTTTAAACATTCCTATTTTTAAGTTCCTTTTCCAAGGACATCGAAGATTGTATCAAATCTTCTCAAACGAACTGTATCATCAAGCAAAAGGTGAAATGATAATGACCGGGTTACGATTTTGAAGGAGAAGATAGACTTTATCTTGCCACATTAATTTGTAGATTAAAGTCAACAGGTGTAAAGTTTGATCATATAGGTTTTGATTGCTAAATGGTGGGATGGTTACGACAGCTTGGGTGTTAATTTCGAAGCAACCTTTTCTTACAGAATACCTTGTACTTTATCAAGGTGTAAGTTAACAGGAGGAAGAGAATAAACTCGGAGTTCCTTTCCGCCGGTTGCTTGTTTCCCCGACCCCCGTTTTTGTACCCTAAGCCTTCACTTCCTTCTTGCTAACACTCAACATCAAAGTCTGGATAAAGACATAACAGGAAGTCCTTCTGATCTCTGAGAATCTTTGAGCAATCTGCTCCATTTCAGGCAATAAATTCTGTTTGTTTCCACCGAGCTGCAATGACGTAACCTTAGTATGTCACGTACTTGTAAGAAGTCTAATGAAGACGAGTTTAATCCATCTCCCGAGAGTCAATATCTCTTGCTTTATCTTGTTTATGCAGAGAGGAAATGAGGAGACTTAACTTTTACCCTAATTAGCTGAGTTAAGAATACCCCCTTGTCATTGAAAAAAACATATACATATTAACCTTATGAATCTTCCTCCTTCATGACTGAGAAGCTTTAACATCTGCCAAATTCTTCCAGGAGAGAAAAAGAGACTAAAATCTACTCAAATTCAGGTTAGAATGTTTCCATTTCTTTGCATTCTACATCACCATTAAGGCTACACTTTGTACTGGGTGTGATAAGAACAAATGTACACAATCATACCATGGGTATCAATACTAACAGGGATCCAATACATATGGGCCCCAAAAACAGACCCTAAAAAATTCAATGTAGACCCCCCTATGAAAAAAACTTTAGTGTGGAGCCTTGGCATACTGGGTGGCTTCAATTCAGTATCAGCTTCTGAAGGTCTATGTCTGTAGGACAGTATTTTTGAAAAAAAAAAGTTATCTAATATCAATGACAGAACAGAATTATGAAATTGCACCAAACAAATAAAATGAAACTGACATAGGTTTAAAAAAAAAAAAAAAAAAACATAAAAAGTTACGAGGCACAGTGATAAAAAAAAAAAAAAATATATCAGATATCAGTAGGTATCTTTAGACCTATTGCATACCATTACGCTGTACACTGTTGTTTACCGTGGTTTTGCATACACTTCATAATAATAATATTCCATTCTTGTTGTATAGCGCTTACGACATGATAAAATGTCTCTAAAACCTTTTGAAGTACTATGGAAATCATTACACGGCTACAGCCTTCACTTCTATTGAAATTACACTCAAGTGTCTCACATGACATTAGTTACAAATTATCATTAAAAAAAAAAATACCTTTTTTTGTCTCACTGGTATATAAAAGGACTAACTTTGATTAAAGGAATTAAATTTTAAAGTAATAAAGCTCTTTTTCAAAGAACTCTATCAAACATGGCCAACTCTGTTCAAATACAAGTATATCAATTCCTCTCCTGTTTTCTTCAAATAATGCAGAAGTGTAGCATCATGCATTACTCTTGGAGATAAATGTAGGCATATCATTTTATCAGCTATACTGAATAAGCATCACTGAATATGTTTACTACAGGAAGCAAGCATGTTTCACAGAAGCCACGCCAGCACCTATCTTTGCACAATCGTTTGTAGGATGGTTTGAAATAGGCTTGAAATATACACAGAAAACAATCCTCAGAAACATATAATTAAGAACGTTCTTGGTGCATGGAATAGGCTTGAAATATAGATAAAACACTTATCAAAAACAAATTTTAGAATGCCATTCACTAATCATATATTATGTGAAATAACAAAATGAGTGAATCATAAAGAAAAGGAAAAAATTGGTGAGACAAAATAAAGATGATTGTACATCTTTGTACAACAACCATAATATAACTGCATAGTTGGATGCAGTAGCTAAAATCATCTATCACTAAACCTTGAAACAGCTGCTAACTAATCAGAGGCTTTTTTTTTTCTTGCTTTCTTATAATAAGAGCACAGTTCAGAGCTAGATGTTTTTGTGATATTCAGGTCCATTTGAATCTCAGCTATCTGTATTCAACAGACAATGAATAATTCTACTTGATACTTAAACACCCTGTGGTAATTTCAGAGCCCTACTGTCTTTTTCATGATATCTGGGCTTCTTGGTGTATTCTCATCAATTCATGATGCCTTCGCTCCATGTCAGGATCACGCTCGCCTGACGAAATCTGCATTTTAGAATATTTGGCACGTGCATTCTTAAACCAGACATACACCACTCGGTTATTATACTTAGGTTGGTGCCGTCTCCACTCGCTAGAGTTCAGTTCCTGTACATATCTCTCAATAGTCTGCCGATCGGGCCTAGGGTCGACCGCAAACCAGGACTGTAGCTTTGGCACTTCAAAGGTTGGATCAATGGTGAAGCGTTTACGGGGCACCCTGGTGGCTGGAGTTGTTGAGGTCTGTGAGGTGGTGGTTTGAGGTGACTTCTCAGGCTTGGGGGACTCTGCTTGAGATTTGTACGACTGGGGTGTAGGGGTCCGCCTCTGAGAGGCAGAAGGGGTGGTGAGGGGTGATGGGGTAGGCTTTGGCACTGAGAGAGCACTGTTGTGATAGTCTAATCGAGCAGATGGACTGTCCTTGTGCACAGAATCAAGAGCATGCAAAAAATGGGGGTGGGTAAGACCAGGAATAGGCATTGCATGGGCAGCTGCTGCTAACTCGGGAGTCAACGAGATTCCAAACCCAGAAGCAATCTTACGGAGGTCTGGTACATGAAGTGCTGTCTCGGCTTGATGAGATCCATTGTGTAACCTGCTTGGAACAATCAAACCATTACTAACGATACTGACAGGCTGCAGATGTGGTCGCGCTTGCATGTGCAACAAGGATGGCAGAATAGTTGGTTTAGCTAGAGAGCTCGCCACTGACACACTCTGATTTTCATTGCCTACACAGTCCTCTCCTTCCATGACAGGTTCTTCTTTTAAATGCAGCACTCTCGCCGGACTCTTTCCAGGACTACGCGACGGGCTCTTTGCAGAACTTCTGAGTGGGCTCTTTGAAGATGATGCTTCTAAAGTCTCCGTCTTGTCCTCCTCTTCATCCCCCTGCTCCTCGATCTCTTTCTCTTCTACCACCATATCACCCTCTTCTTCATCACTATTCTCCTTGCTTTCATCAATCACTAAGTCTTTTGAATTCTTTGCATAAGCAATGTCCTCTCTCATCTGAGCAATTGCACTTGAGCGCAAAAGATGTCTGTACTTTACTCTAGCATTCTTAAACCAGATCATGATAGATGAGTACTGAAGAGGGGTACCATTCCGTCGGAAGTCAGAGGCATTCAACTCTGCCAGGTAGACCTCCATCTCTGCCCGGGTTGGTCGGGGGTTCTGACGATACCACCGCAGAAGGCGAGGGAGCTCTGTGCGAGGATTGAAGAGTGTACGAGGACGCCTCCAATGTTTTGAGCTAATCCTTGGTAGGGTGGAGCTGTCTACTCTGTCTGCAGGTAGCAGGGTGTTGTCGGTAAGGCCATTGTAGATATTGTACCACTGGTAAAAGGCTTGGATCTTTTCGATGCTGACAGGTTTGTTGTACTTGCCCTGTAAGATCTGTGCTACTGTCACCTGTAGTACACATAAATGAATGGAGAGAGAAAAAAAAATTCTTTTATTGCCTCAAAATAAATCTGACTTGATCTACTTTCCTTTCTTGCTCATCCATCTAAATTTCTAAACACATATAACTCACACTGTTTAAAACACAGATTTATTTTCACTGACCAAAGGGTAACAGACTCTACATGTACATATACACGTATGTCAAACTTTCATCATTTCCTGATGAAGCCCTGTGGGGGGAAATTCTATCTAGTTTTCATCTCTCAACGGTTGTTTTATTTATTGTTGACTTTTGTGTAATTTTTATCAACCGACGCAGGACAATTATATTTTATGTCAAACCTTCATTATCTAAATTCGAACACATCTATAAAGACAATGTAAGAGAAAAACAGGGCATCATCAGCATGTAGCCTTAAATAAGAGGTGGTCACTATTAGAGGTTCAACAGTTCAAAAAATTACATGTATATTTTAGTGAAATAATTTTGATTGTCAAGACAACTTAAATAGAATTGGTGCCAACATGTGTCTTTTACAAAATATCTGTGCAGTCACTAGCCAAGGACTCATCATAATTTAGATTTGTTATTTCTGTGAAAAAATGAAATATAACATATTTCCCTGATCAACCAGTAACAATCAACCATTGACAAAATTTGTTCCAAAACCAGCAATTTCACTAAAACCAATATCAACCAATACACCAACAATCTTCCAAGGAAAGAACATGCTCTCAACAAATCACAATGTTAATATAAACAAATGTGCCCCCAGCAAACAAACAATCTTTCTTGGAAAAAGCAACTGACCCTGGACATCAGTTTCAAGCAGCCTGAACTGTTAGTCACAGCAACTTACCCCTACCAATTTATTTACATGTATGTGGAAAAGCATTTTTTTTTTCATTTTCCAACGATGGCCTCAAATGACTCTTAAATGAACTTTGACCTCAAATTACTGAAGAGGTGTCCAAATCCCTTACCTATGCACTATTGGCTTCCACCCTGATAATAACCTTTAAATTTTGAAGGATATTGTGTCACTTTTTTCACGGTTTACAAAATTAAAGTGTCATCACATGAATTTTTACAATATATGGAATATTAACAAGTTTCCTTACAAACTTGCCTCAATTGACAATAGTCGACCTTTAGCATTTGACCGTTGATCTGAAAAATACCCTAAGTAATATTTGGTTCTAAATGCCATTTGCATCTAAAGTTTAGTAAACTTTAGAGTAATATTATGGGAATGAAATAAATTTTGAATATAAGAGAACTTTACCTAAGCCAAGGACAAGTTTTTGCAACATAATTGCCCTCAATTTACATTTGACCTTGATCTCAAATTTCTTTCCCAATATCTTTGACACCCAATAACCCTTGTGTACAAGTTTCATGGAATTCAGACTTTACCTTTGAAATAAAGAGTGATTTTTTAAATGTTGACTCCAGCGCTTTTGTCTCCCTCCAGCTATGCAGGCGAGACAAAAACACACAGTTTTATTCAATGAGTCTCTCCAAAACAAATGAAAAGTAATATTTGAATGAATAAACTCACCAATAACCAAGCACAATTTATATTAAAATGACCAACAACCAACTAATCATGAACTATCTTGCATTTAATGAAGAATTCCCATAACAATCAATCTCAATCTATCTCTGATTGAATAAGTTTGCTCCAACAGACAACCAATAAAAATCTACCTCCAACGGAAAAACTTACAGTACATGCTAATTGTCTGCCCGCAGATTGGTAAAGAATAGGGAAGTGTGCAATAAAGCAACTTTTTGAAGCAAATCATTGTTAAAGACTTTTTCCGTTTAATGTAGCCTGTGTAGAATGCATGAACCCTAAATACAACAGGTTACAATAGGCTTTACACCACTGTTCATGTATGATTTATATACCAGCAGTCAGTCAATGCTGATTAAGGGAAAGAGATGAGCAGTGAGATGAAGGGAAAGAGATGAGCAGTGAGATGAAGGGAAAGAGATGAGCAGTGAGATGAAGGGAAAGAGATGAGCAGTGAGATGAAGGGAAAGAGATGAGCAGTGAGATGAAGGGAAAGAGATGAGCAGTGAGATGAAGGGAAAGAGATGAACAGAGAGATGAACAGAGAGATGAAGAGAAAGAGATGAACAGAGAGATGAAGAGAAAGAGATGAACAGTGAGATGAAGAGAAAGAGATGAACAGAGAGATGAAGAGAAAGAGATGAACAGAGAGATGAAGAGAAAGAGATGAACAGAGAGATGAAGAGAAAGAGGTGAACAGAGAGATGAAGAGAAAGAGATGAACAGAGAGATGAAGAGAAAGAGATGAACAGAGAGATGAAGAGAAAGAGGTGAACAGAGAGATGAAGAGAAAGAGATGAACAGAGAGATGAAGAGAAAGAGATGAACAGAGAGATGAAGAGAAAGAGATGAACAGAGAGATGAAGAGAAAGAGGTGAACAGAGAGATGAAGAGAAAGAGATGAACAGAGAGATGAAGGGAAAGAGATGAACAGAGAGATGAAGAGAAAGAGGTGAACAGAGAGATGATGAGATGGAGATGAACAGAGAGATGAAGAGAAAGAGATGAAAAGAGAGATGAAAAGATGGAGATGAACAGAGAGATGAAGAGAAAGAGATGAACAGAGAGATGAAGGGAAAGAAGTGAACAGAGAGATGAAGAGAAAGAGGTGAACAGAGAGATGAAGGGAAAGAAGTGAACAGAGAGATGAAGAGAAAGAGGTGAACAGAGAGATGAAGAGAAAGAAGTGAACAGAGAGATGAAAGGAAAGAGATGAACAGAGAAAGAGAAAGTGAGCAAGCGAGAGAGAAAGAGAGAGAGAGAGAGAGAGTAAGATTAGGTTGTAATGACATAAAATGAATAGACAGATGCAGAAGAAGAAAAAAAAGATTAATTCTACGACACAGAGACAGCCTGACAAATGAAGAAACTTCTTTCTGGGAATTTCCCTTAACATAGGGGTGGGAGAGGTGAATAGAGATTGAAAATAAATAGGATAGAGGGATAAACATAAAGAGGGTAATAAATTTACTCCTCCATCCCTCTCCCCCCCCCCCCCCCCATGGTTTAAATGGAACAAGAAAACAAAGAAAAGGAGAGACAAGACAGAAAAAAAATAATTGAAACTCTAATCTTTTGCATACACAGGAACATAACTCTATTTTTAAACTTCCATGATATAAAATCAAATACTAATTGACAATGGAATTCACAAAGGTGGTTTAGATTTAGACCACGGTTTATGCAGATTTCATGGTTAAGTATGTTTGATTTAGCGCGTACATTTAGAAAGATCTAATAATGAACGCGCGTGTTTGGTAAAGTGTGCTAAATTCTTGCCACTTGCTACGGTTTAGACCATGGTTTATTTAAATTAACTCACTTTTTAATCAAATTGATTTAAATAAATCGTGGTCTAAACAGTTTATGCAGATTTCATGGTATAAGTACGCTTGATTTAGCGCATACACTTAGAAAGATCCAATAATGAACGCGCGTGTTTTGTAAATTGCGCTAAATTCATACTAGTTGCTATGGTTTAGACCACAGTTTATTTAAATTAACTCACTGTTTATTTGAATTAATTTAAATAAACAGTTAATTTAAATAAACAGTTAATTTAAATAAACTGTGCTCTACACCATAGCCACTAGCTTGAATTTAGCGCCCTTTGCCAAACACATGTGTTCATTATTGGATCTTTCTAAGTGTATGTGCTAAATCAAGCGTACTTATACCATGAAATCTGCATAAACCCTGGTCTAAAATAAATCACCTTGTGAATTCCGGCCAAGAAGTTTAGAAAACCTATAACCTACATGTAAAATCTAAGACATACAATCCCAACAAGAGCAAATAATTTTCCATGTACATGGACATTAAAAATGGATAACATTACACATAGGTCCCCATATCTGTAAGACAAAATATTTACTTGAAATAAATTACCCCATTTCCCCTGCAAACTGCTCATGACCACTAAAATGCCTTCAGAGTGCACTTTAGCACCAATGAAATAAATCAACTCAGTCTTGCTAATCATTTTTTTTTTTTAAATACACATAAAATCTACAAATATGCATTCATGAACAGAACAACCCAACAAAGATGAAATGAAATGAGTGATAGATGAAGCAAAAGGAAATATGAATAGAGAACGATGTTAAGTTTTTCTTGACAAAATGAATGAATCTGCATGGAATGCAAAATCAAAATGAGGTATTGTCTAACCTGTGAGAAGGGGCATCCATGGCTGACCAGAAGTGTTGGACCTCTCTTCTCCAGGACCTGTAGGAGTTTGATCCGTAGCTCCTGCACAGGGTGAGCAGTCCTGCCAACGCCCTTGCCATCTCCACCCTTCATCCTCCTGGCCATCATCCCAAAAGGAAGGTCTAGGCCTCGCCGTAGGAAGAAGCTATTGCCGAGGTTACCCAGGCTGAGTATACTGCTGCTGGCGTTGCCCCCGACCTTGCCGCTTCGGCTTAGATCCTCTGGCGCTTGGTCCTGGCAGTTGGCACTTGAGGCGTCACTGAGAGAGAGTAGAGAACTTGTCCGTCTTGATCATTTCAACTAATATGATGGAGCGTTGGATGCTAGCTACCATACATGTGACTATACAACACTACTGATGGGCAAGGACAACTAATATAACGGCTGTCCAAGTATAACTGAACACCATTTGACCTCTCAAAAACCAATTCAATGTGCACAGTTCCAAGCTACTATATCAGCCACTATAGTCTGTAATTGCCAAACAGAAATGAGATCAAACACTGCATGCAAATAGCAGTGAAATTCAAAATATGAATTTCACAAGTAAAACCCTTGTCTCTGCTTTAAGTTTTAGTAACCAAGTCTTGTACACCTCATTAACCTTTCCAACAGTGTTCTGCGCCTATCTATCGAGTATCAGCAGGATGAGCTACATGTATGATAGCCAATTTGAAGAAGACTCTTTTCAAGCCTGACTATTCCTGTTCCTGAAGCAACATTGCCTTGTGACTACTCAGATAACACAACCCTAAATAAATACAAGTCAGTTTGGTAGCACAACACAATGATCACTTTGACAGCTTGATATGATAGATGGGCCTTTGATGCTACAAAAAGAAATTGATTCTTGGCGGTTCCCAATGACGTGAATGATATCTTGTCGTAAACCATGTGGGCGAAATAATTCAGCAAGAGAGCACTGAAAATGGTCATAATCCTCTGTTAGCGCTTAAGGTTTATTTTACACTGCCAAAACATATTGTAGCATGTAAGAAAGAAAGAAAAAAAATCATATCTGCATCATGCCACTTTTCTTTCATCTTGTTTACGCCGGAAGAAATTACTCGCTTTAAAGTTTGGCACTAATGCGATAATCCATCTGAACTCTAGCATTTGCTAATCTTCTTAAACGTTGAACGATGGATGGGAATACACTGACGCTATCATCTCTCTCTCTCTCTCTCTCTCCCTCTCTCTCTCCTGCTAATTCTCAATTTCTCACTATTTTTTTTTTATTTTGCCCTCTTTCTTTCTGTATCTATCTTTCTCTGTCTCTCTCACTCTGGTCTATATTTCTATTTTCCTTTAGCTATCTCTCTGCGACTCTCTTATTCTTCCCTTTCTCTATACCCCATCTCACTCCCTCTGCTTCTCTCTCTTCATGTACACTGTATCTCTTGTTTCCCTGGGGTCTCCTCTTCTTCCCTGTAACTTTTACCCCTATGTGTA
Organism: Heliocidaris tuberculata; assembly: GCA_025618425.1. Lineage (NCBI taxonomy): Eukaryota > Metazoa > Echinodermata > Echinoidea > Camarodonta > Echinometridae > Heliocidaris > Heliocidaris tuberculata. The sequence goes on along the minus strand of CM046835.1, from coordinate 17,076,452 downwards.
TATCCTCTCTCTCTCTCTCTCTCTCTCTCTCTCTCTCTCTGTCTGTCTTTCACTCACTCTCATGACATCTTTATTGATGAACTCCATTTCTATGCTTCCAAGAAACACATATACCAACATCCCTCCACACAAGAAAAACAAACCCCATGACATCATCATCATCATCATCACCACGCAACAAGTAAAGAGTGCATCCACTTCTCCTCGATCACAATCCTGGGATTGAGTGGGCATGCATCAGAATAGAAGTTTGTCTCTTCAATCATGTTGATCGCTAATCACACCCATCTATCACACCATGCACATGCCAACAGATTTATGGATCAGTGCTTCCACTAACCTAACCCATAACTTGGTTACATTTTCAACCTAATCCTAGCAAATCCTAGTTCTCATCTTGTTTGTTTTAAGCATTTTCAACTACTGTATATTCAGATTTCTTACAAGAAACACTCAAGATTATGACGTGGCAGGAAATGCGGTCGACAAAATTTCACGTCATTCGGTCTTACAGGACTGCTGAGGATATTAGCATTATCCAATGCATAATTACAGAAAAAACAATGTCTACAGAAAAAAAATCATCAACTAAATAAAAAGGTCCCCCCCAAAAAAATGAAATGAAAAAATAAATAGATAAATAACTTCCATTTATTTATTACACTTGTAGCAGACGACAGTATACCAGTATGTTTTTCATTTTTGCCAAGTGCAAAAATAATAAGCAGATAAACAGAAACTCACTGTGCATGATATCACTTAAGCTTTCTTAAGGAATCTTCCTTTTTATAGTATATGTATCTTGCAAAAAGACCTGCATCATTACACAATCTAAATTCATAATAGTCTTGTGATCAGACTCACCTTGATAATACAGATATCTTAAGAGTGATGTGTGAGAGAAGATCTCCAAAGAGTTGTCCTACCGATGATTGCTGATTGTCTGTGATTGATGAGAATGGCAAGGCCTTCCAATTCCGTACCTGGATAACACCTGATTACAAACACATTAAAAAAAAAAACACACATTCGTAAGTTGTTTAAAAAGGTGGATAGAATTCTGAACTGAAAATAAAAAAGGTCGAGTAATGCATACATTTTATGCTTAAAATATACTAGAAATTATCAAGAAAAACAATTGAGTGTCACACAATAATAGTCACTTATTCCATGTTTTCTATATCAATGTAGACAAAAATGGTCAAAATTAACTGTGAATGCTGTTAACCAGAAATATTTCACTTGGTATTTTTTTTCCTCTTATTTTTTATATTTCTTCTTTATTAGTTTCTATATTTTAAATTGATTGAACTGCTTATTTTGACTTTCCAATTTCATTTCATTAATCAAATCATTTCTATTTACTTATTTACTTTTTTTTCATTTTTTATTTATTTTAAATAATGTATACAACAATTCATACTGACTTTGCATCATGTCTGTACCCCCCCCCCAAAAAAAAAAAGAGTTTGATGCAATACTGACACAGTATGATGTACATGTAAAAATTGACATATTTGTTTCATGGGAATGGGATATTCTATCCATTCTATCTGTGTACAATGTTCACGAAGGTTGCAAAACAAACAAAAAAAATATCTGTTCTTTGTGATATTTTCCTCCCCATTCAATATCAAATCTCAAAATCAGCTTAATCACGCCTGCATAATTTCAAAGATTTCAACAAACGTAAATTATCCCTGTATGCATTTTTGAATTATTCAAATCCATATTTTCCAGTAAATCCACCTTATCTTGTTTACAAACAAACAGGCTGAAGGATGACGTAATAAGTTTGATTCTAAGCCAGGCATCAAAAATGAAAAGCACTTATTTTACTTTGTATGGAAGAGAGTGTGATCTTTATCTCCTCCTTTATGATGTATCATTTATTTCAATCATATATAAAAGGACCAAAATAGAAACAGGTTTCCTAATTTATCTCCAGATATCTTGTTATCTGACTTTGTTAAAATCTGACTGCAGCCTTGCTTTATTTTTGTTGATATGCTTACATCTATTATGACACAAAACTGTTATGGAGGGTTTTGTAATGATCAATAAATTCATCATATTGAGGTCCTTCAGTCCTTAACAACTGGAATGCAAAATCCCAGAGTAAATATATTACACAAATAAAATTCTGTATTATAAAATCTTTGTTTCATCAACCTGACATATAACCATTCATGTAACAACAATATTTTTTTTTTCAATGTGAATATTGCAGAAAAATCAAGATTAATGCACTTCTGCTCAGAAACATGCATTGCCAATGTCAACTTTTACATGTATTTGATTTTATTTTAGGTACAAACACCAAATTATTCTTTATCATCTGAATGATTATTCATTAATTCAAGAATACATTTATGTACACACGGTACTCCTTTGATACACTGTAGCAGCATTTTGGGATGAAACAATGACAAAATAAAAAGTAAAATAACAAAGCTCCTTTTTTCGGGTTTGTCCAAAAGCTTACCACAGTTAAATCACAAATCTTTTTTATCTACATGAATAAAGCTTGTAAGCAAACTTCTACACCAAAGCTCCATTTGCTAAATGTCTCTCTGCCCTTTACAAAAGGCTTAGTAATAAGCAAAGAGTAAAATTAAAGGTAGACCACGAAAATAAAACAAACATCACAAGTCTTACTGAGCTTGCATACATGTGTATGTACATGTACATGTATGTGTGAATGTGCAAAATGTAAATTCTTAAATTGCTTTTTTCTTACATTTGTGCAACTTGTGCAAGGCAACTATATGCACAAGGATTTTATACCCCTCTACAAACTTTTTTCAAACTGTCACTTTACTATTAAATTCTCATCAGAAAAATGATAAAGGTCTATTAAGCAGAGCTTGATAATGACTGGTACCCAATACACAAGTCCCCAAATTTTAAACTCCAAACTCCCAAATTGTCAACATTTTAGTGAAAGGGGGGGGGGGGCACTGCATACAGACCCTAAAATGTCAATCCCGACAGCCTGCCAAAACAGTCCGTGTTGTGTTTTATTTTAAGAATAATTTCATACAGGTACAAAACTGTTTTAATAAGGTTGATTATCATGGTTATGTTGATTTCTCATAGAAATGAAAAACAGGGTTATGGGAAAGATAACATTTAGGAATAAAAAAGCAAATTAAATAAAGGTAGACTGTGGGTTTGTCTTGTAGATGAACTAGATGAAAGAGTTAAATTATTACTCAACGATTTCTCCATATTTGCTGACATGAATAAACCTACTAAAAAGCTTATATATGAATCAGACAACTTAATCCTTTCTCACAAATAGAGAAGTCTTGGAATCATAGGTAGACAAGATTTGCATCACACAGTAGTGAAACTAAAGATTAATCCTCTAGGGTAGTAAGCAGCCTTTAACTTCATCAAACCTTTAATAATTCACAGGCTCCTGCCTCTGTGGGCTTTAATCCTCTATGTGCAAAGTCAACAGGGCTTTTTAATCCTCCCCTGCATGAAAGGCTGGCTTCTGCACGCTTCCCTATAATCCCTCCCAATCTACAATTGCTAATCCCTAATCTAAAATTCCATCTCTGAAGTCGACTTTGTGCCAGGCACATATCAAGAGTTATATGAAGGGTCTCCCAGCATACAAAACTTCTTTTCTCTCTGCACTAGGATATCTTATGATATAGCCTTTTTGTAGGTTTATTTTGAATTCTTTTCGGTTGCTATGACTGGGGGCTACATGTTAAGTATGCCATTTGGGACAGAATATATAAAACATCTTAAAATCAACCACTAACAAACGTAGCAAACAGCATTGATAATTATTCGTAACATGGTGCCATTTTGCTTTTATCTAGTTTCTACATACATGTAAAACAACTTGAAATTCTCACAAACATCATTCTCTGTCTGCATTAATGATAAATGCTATGTACATGTATTAAAAACATTGATCCTAATACACATAGCACCACATTTTGGTGAAACATTATCAGAGTCATTTGAAAAATACAAGTGTGAATAAAACACAATGATTTTCTCATGGAACCGCTTTTCCAAAATACCTGTAATTATAAGCTCAATCTGAAATGCTTGCTATCAATTAATCATGAAATAATTTAGTCTTTCACTGGCTTCATATTGAACGTACAAAAAGAAAGTAAATTCTTTTTAAACAATACTCTATAAATACAAGACGTTAAAAAGTAATCATATAAGCAGTCACTATATTTTTCAATCTAACAAATTATTACTTACAATTGAAGACTTGTTTCTAGAAGAATTGGTGCAACTTCCAACAAGCTACACTGTAGTTGAATGTATATCTCATACAGATCATTTTAAATACAAATAGACTTACATTCCAAGCTCATTTAGTATACAAGCAATCAAATCCATTACAATTTAATCCCATAAGATTTATAAGTGTTTGATCTTATTCTTAATCTCTGAGGGATTATATAAAAAATCTAACAAAGATTCATTCTAATCGATATCATTTGTTCGCTGTTACAATCAAAGTAAAATGTAAAAGAATATCTATTAGATTACAATTTTCATCTTGATTAAAAGGGTATGCAGCAGCATCATACAGAGATAACAAAGATCAATTTAAAATCATTTGAAAAAAAGGCTGGGGACCTGTTAGGGAGACAGTTTTTCTGTTACATGTACATGTATATCAATACCAATTGCAAATGAGCATAAAGACAAACATAAATTGAATACCTTTGCTTTTTATAGTTACATGAACATGTAACCTTATTTTTAAAATTATTATTATGGTCTGTTCTTATCAATCATCAAATTCCACTATTGTAGAAAACAATTTCTAGTTGATGGATTCAGTTTATTCAGATCTATGAAAAAGATATCAAGAATGTAATTGATTGGTCTGGCCCCAAAAACTTCAACTGTATGGTGAAAATCAGATTGTTTTTCTACTAAAGGTATCAATTTTCAAGAAAAAATGTTTTATCATTTTTTTCAAATACAATTCGTTTCTTTCAGTTTCTTTTATAAATAAAAACTAGGAATATGGTCACAGAGATGACTCTGTAACGCCATAAACACACTTGATGAAATGCTAACTGATGAGTTTTGGCTTATTTCTTTGACCATTACAGCAAAAGAATTCACCAAAACTGAAAAAAAAGTATATAGATAAGAGTGAACCATGGTCCAACTGACTTTGATTTAAATTGTGTAACTACATGTTATTATCACAGACTGTACTTCAAAATGACTTTCACCAATTTTTCCTCACAATCGGTAGATGAATATCAATGTTCATGTATAGGAAATGATAATCAAAACTTCCTCAATACATGTAGCCGAAATGCAGTGTTATGATGTGAAAATACAGGCTTACCAGGCAGTGTTTCTTATACAAGGAGTGCGTAATTAAACGAAAATGACAAAATCTTCACATTCTCCAAGAATCCTCTGCTGAGAGCAAGAAGGGCATTAACACATCACTTTGCATATAGCATTAATACTCTTCTGGCTTTCAGCCGATGATGTGTACATCTACATAAAATTTTTGGTTTGAGTTTTACCTGTCGCATTTTTTGCTCTTTCCGGGGGATAATCCAGCTTGGATAAGGCTACCCTGACGAGATCTGTGAGTTGTAATGTTGATGGCACGATGGCATATCCCTCTCTCCTCTTCTCCTCCTCCACTCCCTCCTTACTTGCGCCCCCGCTACCTTTACTAGGTGGGGTGTCGAGAAGCTCTACTATGCAGTGTACTGGAAGCATCTTACCTCCTGTAATCCAAGAAAAGCAAAAAGAGAAAGACGATAAAGGTAACTCTTTAACCTCTTTGGTCAATAGAAAATCCAACAATCTGCTCCTGTAGACTAGTTAAATACTTTATGTACTTGCCCATGAAAAATACTCTAAATATAAGGCAGTCAAAATTTAGAAATTGCACTGATTGCTATTAAAACAACAGCAGGTATGCTATTTGTCTTGGATTCAGAGCAGAATGTGGTGAAGCCTTTGATGAATCATGTCTTTATATCTAAATTCTTCAATGTCGTCATGATTACAATTTAAATCAAAATAATGTATAATTCCATCCTGTACAATACATGCATGGATTGACGACTGACTGACGCGTGTGCACAAATTGGAACTTTAAATGTTAGCCTGAGAAAGTTTCTCTCAACAAACGTGTGTGAAGGGGGCTTATTGATATTGAGACCCCATTATCTCTCAGATGTACAGTTAACAAAGTCCTTACATAAGATACAAAGAATTCTCTTCACTCACAACCTCATAAACAATGGAACAGTTAGAGATAATCCATAAAGACCTCTCTATGAACACAATGGGGATTAATGTGGGATTATCCCAACTAGTGGGAGCTAAAGAGGGAGGAATGAACCCTCTGATAGGGATTAAGATTCCTTACCAACATTACAAAGAGATATTTTACGCTTTCCATTCTTGTAGCTTTATTTCCTTGTCTACATGTATGTCTGAGAATGGAAAGGTGAATAAATATCACTTCACCTCTCATGTTAAAGTCATCGATGTTTTACTTTCCTTGAATCAGTATAAATCAAGCCATTATTGATATATTAACATCAGTTACATGTAGCCTATGCATTCACCCTTTCATGTAATACACTGTAGGTCTACTCACAAGAACTAAAACATAATATCTTTCTTCTGTTTTATCACGGAAAATGTGAATTTCCTGATTCCCAGTTGCAGATTCATTTCTCCATGAAATTAACTGATTGGAAATAGGTATTCAAAACAAGGAACTTAAGTTAATGTACATCTGTATGCTCTGAGAATATGCATTACACGTACTGATACCACAAATAAAGATAAAATGATTAAAACCTATGGGAATCTTATTACTGGTAGGATTTCATCAATAACGACAGTATAGGATATAGTACTCTGGTACATGTACAATTTAATAAGTGGCCTTGGCAAGCATACCAGCATTTTAATACTGAAGTTTACAATGAAAACCAGCAATTGTCTGCACTAGACAATCAGCATCCCTTCTTGTGATGCTCTGAATATTGCATCAAATCACCAAGGTGAACCACCCTTGATGCTCCTCAGTAAACAATCGTGACAAGTGACATTCCTACAGGACATGTATCACAATAAATTATGCTTCTGACAGACCGACAATGCCTTGAGACATACATGTACCCTTGTGTCAAGATGCAATCCACAAATAAAGACGGGGATTCCCAATCATTGGGGAGTGTCAGTATTATGTAGCATCATTCTTGTTCTCCATACTGATGAACAAGCTTGACCCTTCTCCTCTTATCCTGACCATCTCCCTTATAGTATACCCCAGTCACACCAGGGGCCCATTGCACAAAACTTGCGTTTAATCACAACTCTGAAAAATTGAACGCAAGTCCTTAATGCACACTTCCGATTGGCTGAAAATAAAGTTGCATTCGATTTTCCTGAGTTGCGTTCAAATGCAAGTTTTGTGCAACGGGCCCAGAGATCGATCCTATAAACCAACTAATACTAGACCATGTTCAGAGTGATGTACATTCCTTGTTCAGTATATTGGCAGTCTGATGTTGGTCTTGTTTGTGTGACTGGGATACTCTAAGGCAAAAGTGGTTCCTCTCTTCGTATCAGGACAAGTTCTAAAACATACTACTATCTCTTTGAATACCCTAAAGCCCTATTTACAACACTGTGCGGACACTAAAAAATATTCCTGTAAGAATCAGCAGCCCCTAGCAACAGATCAATAGCAAAATACAAAGTCTAAAATGAAAGAAAATAACTTAAGAACCATGCAAGGGGAAGTGTGTGTGGTGATGGAAATGGATTATATGGACACGTCATCTTCATCCAAATAATATTCTTAAGTTTTGTATTCTTCAGAAGTTTGGATTGGAGTGAAGTACAAATTTTCAGCAGTCTATTTTCCAGTAAAACAAGTTCTGGAAAATACAGAATCTGTATTACGGATTATGCACTATGATCTAACTAAAAGAGAGAGATCAACGAGACGATAGTAATACCAAATTATTCAAGATTACTCTTACAATCATTCTCTTCCTATCAAGAATAATCTATCCTTTCTTTTATACAGGAGAAGCGTATGAATAGCCTTCGCAAACTGTCAATTCAGCTCAGAGTTTACAAGCCACAAAGGATGGTTTTATCCAACAAAGTGCATTACACACTGAGAGATATCAGCCCCCAATAAAGGGAGAATATGGAGGAAAAAAGAGTAATGATGCAAAAATGGTAGCTTTCACTCAGAGCAAATAATGCACCCGCTCTGCACGCTCCAAGAGGATTTTCTGATTTAAGAGATTACAAATCTGTATGGGCTTTTTTTATGGGAGCGAACAGATCACATGTAGGGATGAAAGAAAATAACTTGAGCAGCATTATTCGAGGAGAAGTGCATGTAGTGATGGAAATGGATTATATGAATGCAGCAGTTCATAAAAAGGGATTTCAGATTACATGTAGGTCACACTGGCATATATAGCACTGAGATCACTGTAATAAGAAGAGAGAAAGAGAGGGGGGAGGTAATTTTTGTATTTACAGGAACTGCACCTGGCTTCTTAAAAGGACATAAATCTCTTATGCAAAATGCATCCATGGATGTGGATTAAATAAAAGACTTCTTAGCTCTTTCAATAAGGAGAACTACATGTATTCCTTGATTCAAAGATAAAGGGATTATTGAAATCCTTCACATGCAAAATTTAAAAAAAATGTACTGAGATATCCTACATGTAGCTGAACAAGCCTGTTCCCTCAATTTCTCTCTCCCCCTTTCTTCCCCTTGACCCCATACCCCCCCCCCCCCCCCCACCCAGTCTCTGGCTCTCAGATCTTTATTTTACTCTTTGTAGTCTAGTGTAATTATCTACAATGTAGCCATTGAGTAGACTTTGCAAGAAAAGTTTAACAAGGTTTTACATACTTTGGAGATCCTTGTTCCCTATTGCTGAAACACAACGTGCATCCATCAATTTGTTAAAGCCGCAAGATTCCACTTGAAATGGGTATTCCGAATACATCCCCAATCTTGTTAGCGAATAACCCATTTCAAATCAATCCACACAGAATAGATCTCCTTTCCTCTTAAATCCATTAAAGCCACCCAATCTCAGCTTCCAATATCTGCCTTGTTATTCTCTTCCCCTTGCTTTTATTTTCCCCTTTTTTTTCTCTCTGATCTATAAAATCTCTCTCCCTCTCTCTCTCTCTCATCCTTTGTCTCTCTTTCTTGCCTTATCTTTCTCTTGCATGTGTACTTTCAGGAGGGAGAGACCCCTCCTCAAATTGTGTATCTACTTCTATGATAATATATACACACTAATCAGTTTAATTCATGATTAACATTGATTCCCTTTTAATACTTATACACATTCCACTATGCACAAATTGCAGTTAATGATCCATAATTGGATTTTTTTTTTTAATGTTTGACCCTCATTGAATAGGTCTATATGCATTGATTGTAATTCCCCCTTTTCTCTCTCTCTCTCTCTCTCTCTCTCTCTAATGCATTGACATTTATGTCATATCACTGTACCATTGACCTTTCAACATGCACCCCCCCCCCCAAGTGATATGAATGTGATGTATCATGTGTATTTTGATGAAATCACACCCTTACCCTCTCAACTCTTCACTCTCTGTCTATGTTTATCCCAACTCTTTACCACCCATCCATCTAACTATCCAAGCCTATCCAATAATCCAACAAAGTCAAGTGCACATCTTTCCTAATTCAAAATAGATCGTCCCTCAGGTTACTTAAGAGAAAGCTAGCTTTATATTCTTTCCTCCCTCATCTTACTTCTCTGCTCTCCCTCTCACCATCTTTTTCACTGTCTCGATTCTGGGAGACTGTGTGAAAATTAGCCGTGATCGGGGGTGATTTCGTAGCCAATTTAGGTGGCTAAGTCGAGTCAACATTAGCGTTTATCCATTGGAGATGGAGGGAGAGACGCCACCCAAATTGAATGATCACGTCATCCATCCATCCAGCTTGAGTTTGGAGCTCTCTCTCTCTTTAGTGCGTTCACCTGACAGTGAGCCTAGGCTATGGACATTCAGACCCAGATGTAAGTGAAAAATAACAGCCTAATTCAAAGCCAACAATCACTGCAACAAGAAGATCAGTGATCAAATTTTGGGAGTAATGATACAACTATATGTCTGAAACAATTAAAAACAGTTACACGGATGGTTTAACATTTTGTGGGAAACAAACAAGACCATTAAACATTAACTTTTATGGTGGGTGGATCATGAGAATCCTGAAAATTGGTATTAAATTTCATATCCCATAATGTTAACATTAATTCTTAGCATGTATGCTACTACATACATGTACATCATATATCAGGGTTTAGAAGATTATGAAACATGCCCTTACGGTTCTTATACTTTGTTCTTAATGAAAATGGGAAAAGATCTTATTTTAAAAATGTTATCAAAGTTTGGATGAGTAATACCTTGATTAGGTGTAAAATATTTTGATAAACTAAACCCAGCATGGAGCCTACATGTAAAAATGTCAATATTCTTCCTTCTTTTCAAAACTCATTAATTTTTCTTTTCAAATGCAACATTTGCCTTTCTTTCTCTCTTTCTTTCTCTCTCTCTCTCTCTACTTCCACTCCATTCTCGCTCTTTCTCTGTATCTCCCTCTTTTTCTCTACCCCCCCCCCCTCTCTCTCTCTCTCTCTCTCATTCACTACATTTCTCCCTTCTTCATTGTGGATCAGCCATCTCAATTTCAATCAGCTTACAGGAACTAAATCCTTTGAAAGGTAACACTTTTGCCAGTAAGCCCCTCTTAGCGCTGACCAAGCTCTTCCAAATGCATGAATGTGCCTTTGAACTTTACCCATATTGTGGAGCACAGCAAGGACCCTGTATGTCATCTGCTAAGAGCCAGAGGGGCGTAAACTCCATGTAAATGTATGAGTTTGTGCCCTTCTGGCTCTCAACAGACAATGTGTTCAGTTCTAGTGCTCACAACAATGAATGGAGCAGTTATACTTGCATGCATATCTAATGTATCTCAACGTGATCATTTTTCCACATCTTTCAAGTTAGAAAATCAACTTCCTTGATCCTGGTCATTGTAGAAACTCAATATCTTGCTAGATGTTTTAACATGTTCATGGTAGGCAAAAAATGTTGGAATAAACCTCTGTTTTTTAAGATGAAACGAGAAAGATACAGCCAACTATTCATAACTTCAGCATAATTGTCCTTCATTGCAAACAAATTACATAAATTAAAAAAATTAAGATTAAAAAAAATTAAGCAGGAACAAAGTAATGGGTACATTCACTTCTCTTGGAAGTCGGAAACTTTCCTCAGAAATAATTGCAATTACATCACACAGACTTAGTTTGAGTGTTCATCATCCCCAGCTTACATGTAGCATTACCCATTCACAAGAATTTTTCCCATTTCTAAAAAAAAATTAAATTAGAAGAAACAACAATAGGTCATTTCCATAACTGCATTTCAGAGCTTTGTGTTTTGTTTTCTACTTTGATGCGTCCATAAACGTAATTAATACATGTAGTGCATACCTATCTTCATATGTAACTCTCTCTCTCTCTCTCTCTCTGTTCCTCTATCTTTGACTCTTCCTCTTTTCCCTCTATCTTTGACTCTTCCTCTTTTCCCTCTTTTCTTTATCTCACTTTCTTCCCCTTTCTCTCCAATTATAAAATATACTAATTCATTCTCCCCCCCCCCCATCTCTCTCTCTCTCTCTCGCTCTCATCGCTCATCTTCCTCTCCAGTCTTTATTTTTTTCTCATCCTTACCCTCTCTCCCTCTTTCTCTCTCTCTCTCTCCCTCTCTCTCTCAGTATAGTCTCCTCTAACCTAAAGCTGGACAGATTTATCCCCTAATCTTCCTAATGGGCTTCCTAATCTCCCGGAGGATTTGAAGCTTAATCTGTTAATGGAAAACCCAGGCAACCAAAAGGAGATTCTTACCTACAATCCCCCTCAGAAACATCACAAAAAGGTAAAAATGGGAGAGAGCCCCTCTCTCGAACCATCTATCCCTCTCTCCCTCTCTCTCACTATCTTTACCCCAGTCCCTTAGTCTCTCCCGCTCAAGAGCAAATCCAGCCTTAAAATCTTCTCTTGCCATTTGTCATTTGATGCTCTAACAAGAAACATAGGAGCAAATCTGACGGCATTAGCGATGCCTCAGACAATTTCTGTGAAATGGCCAAACAAAGACTATGGGAGAAGGTATACTCTCAGGCAGTCAAAAAAGACTTCAACATCACAAGTAACAACTTAGATCCTACACCCCCCCCCTTCCCCCTTCCCATTCCAGCAACATTGGCTGGCTGGCACATCATCCGGGCCATTCTCTCAACTGGCTCTTTCATCCCCTCATCCGCCAGCAAATGAACGAGCTATCAGCAGGCAATTACTTAAGTCTCGACATTATGCCATGTCCCCTCTGAGATTTCCAACATCAAAAAACAACTTCCCAGGATACTCCCAGCCTCCCTTCAGTTGCACTAATCCAACAGAATAGAGCCGATGCTTATGGATTCTAACATTCTTTCTCCTTTCTTTTGCACACCTACAAGGTACAAGAATTTAATACAATGTAGAGAGTAGGCTTATTGGCCTATATAATGACCAAAAGCAATGTACTCCAGAAGCATTTGACAAGTCAGAAATCTTCCAATATCTTTTGAAGAAAAGTTTTCTCGAAGAAAGACCAAAGAAAATTCTGGTATCATTAAAACAAAATGAAGAATTGACAACCACAACTCACAGGAAGTCACAGGAAGCGTATGATTTTATGTTGTATACTTGTTTACAAAAACTTCCAATAAATCAACTCATATGCAATTTCAAAACCTTGTTATGTATTGCCTAGATAGAAGTCATACAGTATTCGGATTACGTAATACGTGTACATGAATGTAATGTTCACACATTTGAATGGGCGATGCAATCATGTTCGAGATACTTCCACTTAAACTTTAGACCTCTCACAGGCCTGAGGTCACTGCGCATGATAATCTCTTCCTTGGGCTTGTTTTCTTTCTTTCTTTCCCTCTCTTTCTCTCTCTCAAAAGTCTCCTGTTCTTTTGTCTATGAACTCTCCTTTCTCCTTATTAAACTCTTCAACAAAATGCACTTTCTGTCTTTCCCATTTATTTATAGCTGTACATTCTTTTCTTCTTCCTGAACTTCAATTACATTATTCCTTATGAAGTCAAGCATACTCCTACAGAAACCTTGAAACATTGTTTTTTACAAATTCTTCAAATTTTATAAAACCATATGAGAATGGATTTGTCTCAAATACAAACCTGAAATTTCTTTCAGGATTTTTTTAAAAAGGACTATTTCTGTGCCACATGGGACACCCTCACTCACCAGAAGATTTCAAATTTCAAACATTGCCCTTATGCGGCAAAAAAAATATGAAAATACAAATATATGCACACTTAAAAATGACATAAGACCTTGAAGCCAAGGGCAAAGAAAAGACAGAATTAAGTGCTCATCCTAGATAAATACTTTGCTCTCACATTCTGATGAAGAAAGCCTACAGATGCGTTCTCATAGCCTAGAACAGAATTACATTTTCTTGTAAGGTATTGCACATCATGGATGCTTAATTCTTTTCCTACAGGTTCTACTAGGATAGCAAGTACAAACAATCAAGGAAATGACACGACTTGTTGGCTTTCCTGATGCAATGGGAACAACACAGAATCGTCTTCCAGGCTGAAGAGTCGTATTCTGGATTAAATGGACAAAACAAAGGATCTCTCCTCAACAGCAGTGCATTAACAATCCCTTGAGGCTTAGCGTACGTTGCAAATGTTTCTTTGAAAGAAGAGGGAGAGATGGTTGTTAACTAAAGATATAGAAATCAAAATTTCTAGAGACAGGAAACAATTATTTGTTTCATTCCTCACAAACAAACTTATTTTTAAAAAAAGTATCAAATACTTTTTGAAAAGAAAAAAAAATTCTTCAGATCACTTTATCAAAAATATCATGAGAGATGAAGGCTTTGTCACAAAATTGTTTGGAAAGGTGAATATACATGTAGGTACATTGTAAGTAGGATAATCAAGCTTTAATACATTGTTTGAAAGAATATGGGAGATGCCATACAATGAAGATTTTGAATAAGTACATTAGAAGCAAAATTAGAGTAAAGACGATATTTGTTAACTAGAACAACTAGAAATTAATGTTATCATATTTTCTTTTAATTCCCAAGGGATTTTTTTTCCCTCTCATAAAACCATGTTATTTCATTTTTCTACTGCTAAAAATTCAGTTGCAAAATGTACACAATTATAAAAATTAAAACTCTCTCAGGTGAATTTCAATAGTCCAAAGTTGAAAGAATAACCACATTGTGAAAGAATATACCCTTAATCAGGAGATATAAAAAGTACTGGGTACATGTGCAAAACATGTACATAACATTTAAAAGCCTCTTAAGAACTTATCATAAAGTCAGCCAATTTCAAATTTACAACCTTCAAAGTACGTAGTATCAATGAAAGATTAAAGAGTGCGAGAAGAGAAACTACCAATCCTCAAACCTTTTTCTCTCTTATTCTCGAGCACAAGTTAGCTGGCCTAATATTAACTCTTTCAATAGAACAGGGCAATTTAAGATAGGTGTTGGTGAAGTCACTTTGTTCAGAAAGTCAAGGAGCAAAATTTAATATATGTTTGAAACATCCCATTTATCAAGGGATTTTGCTCCTAATAACAGAGCCCTTGTGGAAGCATCATCAGAGTGAGATTTAAGTGTCGTTAAGAGATAATCCTCTCCCTGTGGACTCACCATGTTCTTCCCTCATCGACTAGGGGTTTGCAGCAAAGGCTCATGGGATATGAGGTAGAATGAACCAAGGCTAGTCTGCCTTGACACCTGAAAACAATTTCAAAGCAGCTCCTTCTTTTTTTCCCTTACTTTCTTTCTGTGAGGATTATTAGCGATATGGCGGTTAAGGAGATTTTGGGAGCATGTCTGGTAAGCGGATTGCCAGTTTCTTTCACACAACCATTTTCTGGGCTGTCTTTCAATTGGTGTTTTAAGAGATGACATTGCCAAAGTGGTTTCAGTAGTAACAACAAAAAATATCTTCATTCCTTCTGCGAATGCTTATATAGAAACAGAGGACCATGAGATAGAAATTGCTGAAGACAAACATGTATAAATGGCAATGTTAGTAAGTCTGAAAACAATTACATGTGTGAACATCACATGAGTATGATGACTAGGAGCTAATGTTTCTCATTTCAATTCTCCTTCTTTCTCTTCAGTAAGAAATTAAATTTAAAGACACAGAATTAGTTACAGGTTCACAATCAAACATACATGTATAAGCTACATGTACATTTATTTACTTCAAAAAGGTGAAGAGAAAGTACATGTATTACCTTTTAAAATTTTATTATGGTTGAGTCTCTGTAGTGCATTGGTAAATTAAGCATTACAAATGTACATGTATTTAAAAGAGAATAAAAAATTTTTTAAAGACTCACAATGAAATTGACCCCATAGAATTTGCAAGGGGATATCAAATATAAATATCAAATAACATGGAAACTTCTTATTCTGACACAGTCAGATGATAACTAGGAATTAATGTATATGTAATTAAGTTCAATTTTCCCAACAGCATACATGTACACTGTAGTATTGTAGAAATATAAAGTTGTTTTTGTATTCCTAAATGTGATAAACTTGAGTACATACATGTACATGTATGAAAACATGTTGAGTTTTAAATTTTAATTGAACAAATCTTTTTTGTATTAAATGGGTAACAAAATACTCAACTTCACTGATTAGGTGATGAAATTCTATATTTTGATTTCACTTTGCCTCATTGTATGTGAGGGGATTCACTGTATCATCATCATTTGGCAACTAGCGACATTGTAAAGGTAATCACAACTTTTTAAAATCCTTAAATAGTCATCTCTATCTCTTTATTGAAACATTTCTATATAGTTAAAATTCTGAGTAAAATGTAATAGGGTACATGTACAAGTTCTGAATGCTGTACTGCAGACTCCACAATGTAAAAAACAATCTATTTTAGATTTTATATAGATTTCTCTTTATTCTTACAGCTGAACATCACAAGTTTTTGAATAACTGTTTCCAGTCCTGAAAAACAGGACTAACAGTGTCCAGTCCTGAAAAACATTGGCTTAATTCATTACTGGCCAGCATCCCTTATGTGGGGATATGATGTCTATGCTGTAAGATTACAAGTATTAATGAGTATAGTGTCCTTCCAAGTTTCTTAGATCATAAAGTATATCCTGCTCGTTAAGAAGTACATCACATTTGACCTTCATAAAGAAAAAAACAAAATGCGTCATGACTGCAAATTTGTCAGATCTACTATTCCCTCCATGCACATTGAGCAAAGACTTTTTCAGACAGTACATCTAACAAAACAAAATAAAAATGACGCAAATTAGATCTGGAAGAGCGTCCTAAGCCGGCTAATCCTCTCCCCTTTTAGTCACTTAATTCCAATTCCCAAGCCCTCCACCACGAAATACAGGTACACATTTGATTTCTTTCCCTTGCTGCATCCCCTCCGGCTAACGCAACTTGCAGCGCCTGCCAAAATACAGCTTGAATGCCAAGCAAAAAGAAACTGGATTAATTACCTTCCTCCACAGGAAGTGAGCAAGAAAAAACTCAAGCTTATGAGATAAATTAGCTCCTGAGCTTCACCATAATTCTTTATTTCTCTCTCTCTCTCTCTCTTTCTTCCTATCTCCGTTGGTAAAATTAGAAAGCGTCGGCAAGAGTATTGCGTGAGATCGCAGACCGAAATATCTCGCAAGCAGGAAGGAAACTTGGGCATTTTTTTCTTGGGCTAATCCCGCTGTGATAGGACTCAAAGTCAACTCTTCCTGGTCTAGGTCGAAAGAATTCTTGACTATTTTGTCAAGCGGGTATTATCACCTCAACAAGGTCCCATGGAAAGAGAAAAGTTTTCAGAGCATTAGCAGCTACTTAATGAATTTGCTGCCATGATGACAAACAGATAAATTTCATTGACAGATAATGAGCCATCCAGCAATGAGTGATCTTCCCAATCTCTTTCTCTCTCAATGTATTCTGTTTCTTTCTGCTTCTCTTTGTCCCTCTTTTATTTTGGTCTGTGCTTTGTTTTCTTATGTGTCTCTAATAATAATAATAATAATAATAATAATAATAATAATAATAATAATAATAATAATAATAATAATAATAATGATAATAATAATAATTATAATAATAATAATTATAATAATAATAATTATAATAATAATAATAATAATAATAATAGTAATATACATTATAACCTTGTATATATAGCGCTCAATACAACATTTCTAAGTGCAGAAAAGAATGTAAATAATGAAGAGAAGAGAGAAACATAAAGAACATGGAAGAACTCTCTCTGTCTCTCTGTCATTCTATTCTTGTTTTCAATTACAGTATGTCTACATACATTCTACTGAAATCTGCAATTGTAAGTACAAGTAGCTGTAATAACCATAATTTGCACAAGCCAAACTTGACAATGAGAACCTAAGCATTAGAAAACAACCATAACAAAATACATACGGTAGAGACACAATAGAATGTTCTTTAATCTTTACCCTCTCATAAATGATCAAATCTTGTGAGGATTATAAAGAAAAATTTTGTAAAAGCTTCACAGATTGAAATAAAATGTGCACTTCCTAGTAGTACCAAATATGTATGTTTGAGGTTTCATGTGGTTACACTATATATTCAAAATATAGGCTTTATATATTACTTCTAAAAAGAGATATATTGCAAGTTTAATTACACTCTCTGTAAGCGTAAAAGCAACTGGTGAGTAGACTACTTGACGCACCTGTAAGCTCTCGCCACGATAAGAGCTCGCGCAGAACCCAACTCAGAGTTCAGTTACATGTAAAAATAATTTGTGAGCTTTCTCATTCTTATTATGTTAGTGTGGAAGATTATCACAGTAGATATGTCCCCTGAAAAGGAATGCTCTTAAAATGCCCTCACAATGAAAATATGACAAGAAACAGCTGAAATGTTGGGGCCGAACATTTGTGTGTAGTCCCATGTACATATTTCTGTGTGCAGTGCATGTGACTCTCAGCAGGATTGAGTCAATTTCTTATCATTTTGGGGATTCCAAAACCTTACAGCATACACAAATTTTTATGAGCTATATAATCAACCTTTCCAAATTGCTTTGAGACAGTTTCTTTCACAATTCAATCTCATGACCAGAACTCAACTTTATCTTTAACTGTTGATCTATAGAATGCCAAATAGATAAATAGAAATGGTTTATTACAAGATCATCGCAACCAACCGCCGAATTGCGATCCATTTCACAAAGATACTATACAATTACAATTAAAATTCAAATAACACAAAATATGACATATATTAAAAAAATGAAGTAGACACTTCATAAGAATTCATTGATCAAATTTAAAAAAGAAAAAGAGAAAAGGAGTAGGAGAGGGAGAGTGATGAGAAAGATAAAGAAAAAGAGAGGAGAGAGAGAGGGAGAGAGAGAGAAAAGAGAGAGGGAGAGAGAGGGGGGCAAAAGAGAGAGAGAGAAAGAGAGGAGGGGAGAAAGAGAAAGACAAATGGGGTCCCTATCATCATCATTACAGGTGAGGGGTGATGGCAAGAAACATTCAGACATGCAGAAGATGGAGATAAAGTTCTTTGAGGTTGATTTTATATGTTCTAGTGTTACACAAATTATTTTTTTCAGGTGATTGGTACACTTTAAATGTTTCCTTTAGAGAAAATAGAAATTTGTGATTTTTTTTTTTTTGGGGGGGGGGGGTACAGGGCAAATGGAACTTGCAAGATACATCATTGATACTTAGCCAATTAGTGTTTGCTTGATTACATCTTCAAAAATTCATAACTTTCTTATTTCTTATCAAATTCTGTCCAAAGTTTAATTGATCTGTTTCTTTGATTTTTCTGGTTCTTTTAAAAGAAACTTGATGTCAGGATGGACTCTTCCTTTAAAGGTACTTTATCCCTTTTGCAAACTTATGCAAAATTCCATGAAATTTTGCATAGGTTTAGTAGGCATCCTGTAGATACTGCCTATGTAATTTCATGGTCACAAGTTCTACAACCCCTTTGTAAGAAATGAAAATTTTGCTGCAGAGGGGGCTATTCTGAAATCATGTACTAGTAACGGTCAAAAAAGTATTTTCAAAATTACGCTTTTTTTTTTTTTCAAGTGGACAATATTGAAGTGTTACCAAATTGTTGTTATTACTTACTTAAAAGCAAATTATAATCCTTTTTACATCCACACAGGTTTTTCAGTTATAATTCTTTTGTAATTTATTGCATACTCACACATCTTCAAAATTTAGGACTGCAAAAGGGATGAATTATCTTTAAATGTTTAAATGATAAACTTCTGGAAAAATAAAATAAAATGTAATAAAGGCAAACATGGTATGTCAAAATATGTGCCATGAAATAATTAGTACCATATTCTCATACCTTAACCCATTCGAGACAATTGACCACATTTTGTGGTTTGGCTCAATAACTTTTTATTCAGAGCTCTAAAAAATATACCAGATACATGAGTAGAAAGAGCAAAAATTTCTGCACACACTATGTCCATTTTTGTTGCATTACCATATTGCGTTTGATGCCAGGAATTTTGAATAGGAGAATAAGTTTTAAAATCCTTAAATTGGCAACACATTGAGAGATTCAATATCCTTATTTTTATCAAAATTGGCAATTTTTTCAACATTTCGACAAAATTCATAACCATGTGTATTATTTTCAAAGACATTACACCTTATTAGAACCATGTAGCACTAAAAGAAAAATATTATTGTTGCCAATTTGAAGATCAAAATGTGATCAATTTAGCCCTTAAATAATTCCTGTCCTGAATGGGTTAACTCCATTCAGACTGATTCCTTATTTCTCTAAAGGCCATATATATCCAGACGAATTTATCTTAATTAGATAGATGTTGCCAATACTCTCAAGCACAATGCAAACCTGGAAGATAATGTATGTTGTAACTACTGAATCAGGGTTTTCTCTGAAAACATAGAAACTTCATCTCTGAGTTAGGCAAGCAACTGGCTGGTTGTCCCTGCCTAACTTTTCAAACTGGAAGAAACTGTAAAAAAAAAAAAAAAAAAAAATCTGCCATGTACAGTGTTCATATAATGACAAACCATACTTGTGATTTGAAAATCTTACCTGAGTCTTTGACACGTTTTGACGGTGGGGGGTTCCCTTTGTTGGCTGCAGCAGCCGGGCCAGCAGCGGGCTCTGAGCCTTCCCGTCTGGGTTGAGGACTGGATTGCTTGCGTTTCCTGCTGTGCGAGGAAGCCAAGCTGTCTCCGCTCGGCAACCCATGGGGAGGAGGAGAGGAAGGAGTACTCATGGGGTTGGCACTGCTGAATTCACCTTCACCTGAAGTTGATGGTTCTGTGCTTTCCTCCGCACCTTCTCCCTGTGCACCACCACTTCCATACACTTGTAGCTGTAGAAAAGATGAGAATGATGAAACAAAATAAAACTACCAGTACCAAACATGGTACACATTGCAATCGCAAGAATAAGAACTATTTGTTATCTTAAGTTAAACTGAGAGTCTGAGATCAATATGGTAAGCCAGTAAAACTTCAGATGTAAGCTTTGGCTTCAAAACATTCATAAATAACTTTTTGAGAGGAACAGCAAATTTTGCTTAGGAAGTTCTGAAAGAAATACATACAGTATGTCGCCTAGCATCAGACTTTTTTTCTTCTTTATTATTTTTTATTTATTTCTACATATAAAAAGTTGATTTTTAAGAAAGCAGACAAATGAAAGGCTGGCGAAAGTTGGAAAGAAATCAGACAACAAATGAAGAGAAAGTTATGAAAGTTTGACAGATGAGATCACTGATCTACATTTACATGTGAATCTGAAATTAGTACTTGGTTAGTCAACTGTGATATTAGGGACAACTCTTCCATTTTTAGACTTTGCTTTACAGAAATTCTGCATGTACATAGCATCAAAATTCTGAACTGAATCATACACCAAATATCTGGACAACATCATGTTATACACAAAAAATTGGAAAATCATGGATTTCCATCCCCTCCCCCCCCCCCCCTCAGCCACTGTAATAAACAAAAAAATTGGGAAGAGTTCCTTTTGCGACAACCACCCAAAATGAAAAAAATATATATATAAAGACTAAGAGGTCTAAAATAGGAAGCTAAAATAGGGTTAGGGTTAAGGGTTTATTAAGGGTTTGGGTTAGGATTAGGATTAGGGTTAAGGTTTAGGATTAGGGCTAGGGTTTAGGGTTATTTTAACATATTTAATACCAGAAATACAGTTAGCTACTAACTCGCCTTTGTGGCGCGATTGATACGTCGCTGGACTGCAGATCATGAGGTACTGGGTTCAATTCCCACAGCGGACAAGACAAAAAAGATTATCTTGACTTGCTTGACATTTAACAGTTAAAGTAAACTATGATGAATCAAGAGTTGAAGAGATGAAGGAGAGGGGAAAGGAATGAGAGATAGAGAAAGGAAGAGTAGAGTGAAATATTCCTTTTCAATTTTTTGAGTGGCTGTCACAAAAGGAAATCTTTCCCCAAAATATTATGGATGGCATATTGTTATAATCCTGTTCTGCTATACAAATTTGAAAACTTAACTTTAGCATACTAATAGAGTTGATTGTCAATACAGTACTGTAGACTGTCTGCATACATTTTTGTATATGTAACATGTGTAAAGGCCCACTCACACAGAATTTATTTATATATATATATATATATATATATATATTTTTTTTTTTTTTTTTTTTTTTTTTTTTTTTAGGCATAAGTTAGAGTCTACATTCTCATCAACATCATTACAATAGTCAATATATTTTTCTTAATTTGTCAGGGACAGGGTTTGTTCAAAGTAAATCGCTATCAAGGTGAGACTTCTCTTTTTCAAAGATAATTCACTATAATCATGCCATTCAATTACTACTTAAAAACAAATCCAATCACTAACATACATGACACAGTTTTCAGAAACCCACCTCCAATCAATCTCCATACCCCAGACCTACGTCCCTGAGTACCTGGGCGGCGCGGCCAGCCCTGGCGATATCAGCGCTTGGCACTTGGGTGGATATGCGTTGAGCCTAATGAGAATGCTTCTACATGTCAATAGAAGTCTCTTTTATTTGCAATCACCAGAAAAATAAATCACAATTGTGCTAAGTATTTCCGTCGTATATATTTTGACGGATGATTCAAACCTAAAATTACTCGCAGTACGGTTTAAACTGATTAATATAATGACAGGTAGGACACATTCTAGATTTTACCTGAGTTCGGCTAAAACTTGTGTCGGTACTTGCTGCCACCCATGCCTCCGCGAGATCTTGCACGGTTTGCTGCAGATCCATTGCATTAGGCTTAGCTGTCTGGCAAGATTATCGGAAACATACAAAATGAGTAGCTAGTTTTGCACCAGAATACTTCTTAATGCGTAACTGTAGTTGAGCTCCCGGAAAACAGAGAAATCAAGTTCACAGACTGTTGACACCTCCAAGTGCGAAAATGATGCAAACAGCGAATTTGTCGCTTCGAATTCAGTCTCTCGACGAGTGAATCCACGGCTTTGTTCGGTGATCAGCTAAGCTAAAGGTCGTAGAGATTACGGATTAACGCATAGCACAGTCAATGCGAATACGCGAAGAAAATAGTCCATACTAGAACTCGAAAATTAATGAGTTGATCAAAGTATCTGTACAAATTAGCAGATATCATTGATGATATTTTGATATTTCCCTCCTTTAAAAAATGTTATCTCAATGGATTGAGTTTTTAATTGATAGTTTATAAATTTATTTTCTGTAAGTGATCTCACAAAGATGTGTGTAGTATCGACAGCGCTGTGCCAATGTTTTCACCTGAGCGCTAGCGAGCATCGCGGTAGAACCTCGCCAGCGCCAGCGCCATCCATACGCACGGTATATACGGGCAGCGCAGCTGGATGATGGATAAAGTCCAAAGCAATATAAATACGTAGCGGTACGGTATAGGGGATTATCTCTGATATTTTCATGACGTCACAAAAAAATTTTTTTTTGGATTACTATTTAACTAAAATATTTGATTCCTGAATTAATGGTAGATATTTTGAAATGTTACTTATTTGGAGCACAAAAAACGTTTTACCCAAATTTTTAAAAACACAACATAATAGGATCGAGGATGCATAATCACAAAATGGAGACTGTCGCGTTGGCTAAAATTGTCGCTTTGGCGACACTTTTGGGGCTTGTTTCTGGTGGTGGGAACCATTTCAAGGATGGTGACAAGGTATATTTGCTTCCACGTAGATATATTTATAAAGATATCTTCAAACATGACGTTGATTAGTACTTTTCATGCATAATTTTACCGTTGTTTGGCCCGATTCTCTTTATCTATGTGTTGACTGTTGTTGACTGCCAATGCCGTTGGCGCGGCGGTGCAGTGCTGTACTGTGCACACGCAGCGCAGTAGTCTAGTATAGACTACCACTGTTGTTAGTGTTGGCTCAGTGTTAGTGATTCGTGAACTGTGACTTGTGTGAGTGTGACTGAAAGTCTGAATGTCAAATTCAATAACACTATTAAAGGGAAATCCAATCTTAATAGCAAGTTGCTTTGAAAGAAAGAGGAAAAATCAGAGAAGCAGATTGGTGAAAGTTTGAACGAAATCGGACAAGCAATAAGAAAATTATGAATTTTTGAAAGTTGTAAATGTAAATGTAATCACTATTTTTTGGCCGAATAGGAAATGTCACTGTGATGTAGCTGTGGACAACTCCCCCATTCGCTCTAACACACAAAATGACTAAAATGTCACTTATTTTCAAAATGCATTACTCAGTAGGATCTTCTCGTTCATGAAGACGTATAACAAAATGCTATCTCCAATATATTTTGAGTACAGCCCCGAGGGTAAAAGCGGCTCGAAGAAAATCGCAAATTAAAAAAAAAAAAAAATTATGGCAACATTGATGTGGATTTTACCGTTCATGTGTAGCTTTTGCTGCACGATTAGCATTACAAAGACGGCGAGATCAGCACAAAATGTGCACTGTAGATGAACAGATGAACGGAGTACAAGGCAGTGCAAACTCGCACATGTATATACTGCCGTCTGTGCTTCGACGCCTCTCCCAGAATTCATCCTCTTTAAACCCCATTTCGTACCCTCGTTATTAATTTTAAAAAGACGGAAAGAAAATTTGAAATTTTAAGGAGAAACAGAAATCTTGTGTGGATTCATTGAAAAAAGTCTTCATACTCGCCCCATAAGTCTGCTTTGCGCTCGTAGAACTGGAAGTGTCACAACATGATAGCGACTCAAAATCAAAGCAATTTTCATATCCACTATACATGTTAGACAAGGACCATCACTATGTGTGGCTGTGTCATTTTCGGTGGCGGTAGCGACCTCTAAGTAGGGACACCAACATGATTTTCGAATTCACATGTCTGGATTGATAATAGCTATAAATAGTAGGAAAATACGACAGGAAAAAACTGACAAATCAAAGGCATACCAATAGCTCGATCTGACCTCCTTTGCCAAAAGTGTAATTTTCCATTAAAAACGCGCAGTTCAGCTACAATTTTGACATCTCGTGACTTCACCATGGCATCAAATTTTCAACATTTAAAAAAAATACTTTCTCGTGATTATCTTTAAAAAAAATATAATCACAGTAAAAGAATATTACCAATAATCACAATTCCTATCTAGACTTACTTGCTTGAAGCACAATTCTTTTGAAATGGGCAAATTTCGATCGAAAGATCCAGGCAGCAGCCGACATTTTCTCGCTAAAATTCATAGGAATAACAAGCTTCGGAAAGATCAAGAGGGCGTGAGGTTTCGGTCACTAAAATTCTTTCTATTTGGCAACGGGTACATGCGAAAAATCTGTTAACTATGTTCATCCATAGACATTTTGATAGAGAATGTTTTATTAGGTGTCAGTCATGTGTACTTTTTTTGAAAAAAAAATATCGAAAAAAATTGTAATATATTTTTTATTTCAAAATGTATTTTCTTTGACAGGCATACATAGGTATAACATAATTTTACAAACATTTAAATGTTGGTTTGGACTTAATCCTTAAACAGGCCTCACCTCTACCTAAAAAAAACTACCAAAATGACATTATTTCTCCTCGTGGCTCATGAATATATAATAGGACGCGAGCGTCATCACCGTGCAGCTACATGTAGAGGTGTTGCGCAGTCGTTTTTACAAATTTTTGCACACAGCTGCAGACACACACTATGCACCCACATGTTATGCATTGAGATTCATACATTCGAACCTTTTGGAAGATTATTTAGTAAAAACGACTAGGGTATATTCTAGAGGTAGAATTTTCTCAACGAATCAGAAGTTAGATGTCTCTCTTCTGTCACGAATCGATCACATATACAAAACATGCATGATCACGAGATCGAGAGTTAGAGAGTGCAAGAAAGAGAAATGAATGATACACTGTGTGTACATTGGACGTGGTCATGACTACTACTATATGAATGGACTTTTGCGAGTGAGGAGAGAGTGAAAGAGATTTAGGGGTTGTTGAAGGTCCTTGTTTTTATGAACACATGATTTTGGTGACATGGTCCCGTGTGTGTGGATATGATGGAGAGAGTGATATAGAGATTGCTTTGCATTAACGTTCCGTTGTTCGTTCTGTGTGTACCGTACCTGTGTACAACTAGTACAAGTCTAGGCAAATGCATTGCGCAATCGATCGCGTGATTTTCAAACTCATTGCCTACATAAATCCGTACGTAAACTTTTAGTTCAAGCCAAGCGAGAATGAGTGGCTAAAAAGCGTAGCCAGCACTCTGCGACGTGTTGGCGTCCCTACTCTAAGTTGAAGAGATAAAAACACCAATATAATCTGCAAAAATTTTGAGAAAATATTTCCTTCTACATTTTAGGATGATATCTGATTTCATGCCACATTCTTCAATAAGATCTTTATCACCTTGAATCAAGTGAAATTTTCAGGCTGTTTTTGGTCAGCTATCTTGCTCCATCAAAGCGCACATATGCACTAGAGATCACACACTCGCTAGTACAAAGGTACAGAGTGCGAGGTTATCATAGATGCATGAGTGGATAAGACCGCGATAGTTGTGGGCCACACCACGTCTTCCCTGGCATGCTAAATTTAATTGACTTGCTAATGTCTTACATACATAGATGGCAGTATAGACGAATGAACTTTTTTAGCTCAGATAAATTTAGCATTCTTTAGCATTAATAAAAGTGGCTTTAAAAAAAAAAATCATTCGAGGACCGTCTTTGCCAGAACATTCGGCTCAATTCAACTGCAACAGGTGCACTGGTCACAAAAAATATAGTTACACTTGCATTTATACTGTATTTATTTTGATTTTTTTTTCTACAGGTTCCTTTGTATGTAAACAAGGTGGGACCGTATTTCAACCCCCATGAAACGTATCACTACTACCAACTCCCAGTATGCAGACCGGAAAAGGTACTCCTCCATGATCCTTCATAGAAGAAATTTAGACTTGGCAATTGCTGGCAATTGCTGGCAATTGCTGTGTGAAAGTGAATTCATGCACTTTACATTGCATGATTTAATATAGATACACAATGCATAAGTGACTATTTGTTAAAGTGTTTGTTTGATTAGTTGGTTTATTGTTAGTATTTAGCATGTCAAGCAAGGCTTAAATGTAAAGACGTCCTCTGAGTATTTAGACTAAAATTTATATTTGTAAATAATCCTTCCTCTTAGAATGAATTACCCATATTCTGTGACCCTTCTGACTTGCATGAAAACTACCAAAGAGAAGAGTTAAAAAGGTGGTATTTTCTCGAGAATGAAAGTAGCAATTTTTTTCGTCGGTATAAGATGTAAGCATTGTTATTATAATCAGAGTAAATATAAATTTTGATTGGAAGTAGTATAGAGTCGTAAATGTAGCTTTGTTTTCAGAATGACAGTGACATTGATTTTCATCAGCATAAGATGTGGATATAGTTTTGGTAATTGGAGGAAATTTTGATTTTGATGGAAGTTAGTGTAATGCAGTATTAATGAGGATATTTTATTGAAACAGGAACTATTCTGTTATATGAATCTTCAAACCAATCGAAGAAAGAGATAATTTTCTTTAACATGATTCTTTTATCTTCCATTCTGTTGTGTCGTTAGACTTTACTCCTAAAATTAAGAACATGCAGTGGTATCTCTAAATAAATGTAACTGTTTCCCCCTTAATTCTTTTTTCACAGGTGGAAACCAAGAGTCTGACACTTGGGGAGATTCTCGATGGAGATCGCATGGCAGAGTCAATGTATTTGATCAAATTCAAAGGTTTGTATTTATAACTGATGAAAGAACTTCTGTTGCCTTCATTTCCCTCATCTTCTTTCTTCAAGTTTGCATTAAATTCCATTGCTCTGCGTATTCAACTTATATGCTGTCAAATCACACAAATATGGCAGATACCTCAGAGATATTTGTACATGTACTATGAAAAGACTCTTTCTTATATTTAAGATAATTTTTTTAGTCCTCTTGTGAATGATTATGTCCCGAGAAAAGGAAATCCATGATGAGGACATTCAAATGTACATGGTTCATCACAATATTAGCTGGGTTATTTTTGTTGTTTTGATCTGCATAGTGTACAATACACACGGGGAAGTATCTATTTTGGTAGCACTGACAAAACACAGTGAAATTTCATAAATTTGGTACCAAGAGATTTATAAGACTCTAGGCTAAAAATTCATGAAAGCATGCAGCACAAGATAATGTAAATCTCAAACTTATCTCAGTGAACAGGCCTCCCCCCCCCCCCCTTCCCAGCCCTTTTAGGGTTAATGAGACATATTTGTGATGTTAACATACCATACTACTTTTCATCCAAATGATAATTTGAGGGATTGACAATATATTTAACTGGTAGAGGGCATCAACAAATACTTACTTTTGATTAGTTGCAGGAGCGGTGGGTCCAGCTTTCGATTGTGTTGTCCACTTCAGTCTTTTCGCATACAGTACATTTCTATCTATGCACGATCGTCAACTTATTTCAGCTACACCAAGTATTCATTAAGTTTTGCCAATATATTTTATCATTTAATTGGTCATAATGGACAGTTCTGAGAAAGAAGATTTTTTAGAAGATGAATGTTCCACAAGTTCGTGAGTTCTTCACAGAGAGAGGCATAACATGCAACGGTAAATGAAGCGAAGAGCTTGTCAGTCTTGCATCGACAGCCGCTGCTACTTACTACATAATACAGGCTTACTCTTATTTTCCTCTGACCAGGAGAGTGTTGCTTTGCAACAGAACTGCATACCCATAAAAACACCTTCAAATGATTTAAATCAATGTTTAAGGCACGTTTCAGTATCGTTTTAGACCCATTCTTGACTAAGACACATCAGCTGATCAATAGGCAAACTCATAATGCATGCCTGTAGTGGAAGTAGGCGTCTCAACAAAAGAAATAGCGCTGCTGTCTACGAATGTCTTACAGCTATTTTCGATCCCTCAAATTATTTGAACTTGCTTGTCATACAGAGAACACAAACAGTGAAGTGCTATGTGACATGAAGCTGTCTGAAGCTGACTTGAATCAACTCAGAGAGGCCATCGAAGAACTCTATTACTTTGAGTTTGTTGTAGGTAAGTTCTTCGGAATCCATGATTCACATATGAAGAATTCAAGTTGCCATTTAACGTTTTCACATGGATATGAAAGGAGTTGAATTGTTCATCAATTTGACTTACATGTGGGACGTTTTGAAAAACATCCCTGAATGTTTTATGAAAATGATCAACATTTAGTAGGAGAAAATTCATGTACATTTTCAATAAAAATGGTAACATTGACAGTTATATAGCGCTTAATTTACATATTGTGTCTATTGGTAGGAATTCTACCTGCACAACAGTAAGAATAATCCTAAAATCATACATATCAAAACCAGACCAGTAATCGCAAATTTCATCACCCAGATAATATTTTATGACATCATCATATGGATCGATTTTTTTCCAATATTTACATAAGTGCCACAAATCTCATAAAAAGGATTATTAATGAATGTAGTAGATACATCAACTTTTTGTGTAAGTAGGAATTCCAGCAGCAGAATATTTTGTCTTCTTGATAACCATTTTTATTACCTTGTGTAGTTTATATGCAAATTTTGAATTGACATTGAATTTAAAATTCCCTTTCAAACAATATAGACCAATGGGAATACAAGTTTATGAAATAGATTAAAACTTTTCTCTTCTTACGAACTATGCATGGAACTTTAATCTCACTGGCCTAACTCTACTTTTACACTGATGGAGATTTAGTACATTTAGTGAATCATTCTTTTCAAGTTATAGTAATCATTTAATGTGAAACATTCACTTGTATAACTCTTGACGCGATATCTTGATTTCTTTGCAACCAGATGAAATACCAATCCGTGGCTTTGTGGGTCACTTCCAAGAGAGTGGTTTCATACCCCACACTCATAAGATCTATCTCTGGGTTCATCACCACTTCCACATTGAATACAATGCAGATCAGGTAATATCCTTTTTCACTGTTCATCTTTAGTGTGTAATGTGTGGTTAAAACATTTTTCTATTATCTGTAAAGTCTCAAATCATCACTTGCATTTAGTAATAATTATTAATATCATTAAGCAATGCTCTATACTTTATTTGAGGGGAGAGGGCTATCTTTTCTAGTCTTAGGCTTTCTATCATGTAATATTACTTGGCTCCTCATCCACTTCGATTGATTTATTCTTCACTCTGCCACTCTCCTTTCTATCTCTCATAACATCTGCTTTACATAGATGAATCAGTATTGGTATACATACAAAGAAGATGCCAATATATGCAAATATCACAGCAGATACTCTTGAATGCTGTTGAAACCCAAACCTCCATTATTACCAAGTTCTGTACTCATTTTGTTTCAGATCATATTTGTGAATGTGACAACGAGAGACAAGCAACCTCAGAGTCTGGATGATATCACGCCCCCTCTCCAGATAAAATTCACTTACGGTGTCACATGGCATGAATCTAAGATGAAGTACAGTGATAGAGGTCTCAAGCAAGTCAAGAATGCCAGCTTCTTCCCAAGAACTCTTGAGGTAGGTATAGTGACTGTTTTCAGATGGATGAATCTGTGTCCATAGACCAAACTGGCAGAAACTTCTAGGAAGTTGTTTCCAATATTTTTGCTAATTTTCTAAAGAACTTGGTAGCACAAGTGGCTGAAAATCTTTCCTCTATAAATATGTTTAAAGAATTAACTTCCTAACACCCTTTCACAGTAGTGACATCATTGTTACATTTACAGATCACACTCATTTTCTACTTTAGTCTAAATGCTTTGCAGAAGCTATTATGAGTAAACTAATTCTTCCTAGAACTTTCATAATCTGCCCAGGCCTCTGCTGCATCTGAAATCAGCAGGCCAGTCGGTCATCTCCTGACTGAAGTTCGGACTAAAGTGCATGAAATCATAATTCTTTACACTAAATATCAAATTGAGTACCAAGGCATCAGCCATAACCATGACAGGGGTTGGGGAAGGACACATGTCTTGGGATTGGGAAGTTTTCTTCTCTTTGAGTCCTGAGTCTTCCATCTTTTCACTGCCTTGTTGATGATGTCTGCAGCTTCAGGAGAAGTGAGAGCAGGTCCATTAGTCCTGATATATGCATCTTTATTGTTTTCATTGCACTTACACGACGCTCTGACCAAGTGTTTGCTACTGGTAATGTAGCACATGTTTACTCTTTGTGAAGCAGCTTGGGGTACACGTGTTGGTATATTTGTTTCATCATAATGATTTAATTGAGTACCCATTCAGTGGAAGATTTCGCTCTTCATCCAGTTTTGCTCCTCCATTCCAACAACTAATAATAATAATGATAGTAATTGTTTCTTATTAAACACTTTTACAGTAAACTGATCGGAGCACTGATTCAACAAAAGTAGAACGCATATTTGAAACAATAACATACTCAAACTTGAAGTTGCTCCACTCAGCCTCAAGTTGTTGGGGGTTTTTTCTGCATTCTGGAAAATTTGGGTGGAAATCATTCCCAAGGATTTCAATCTCTCTTTTTCCATGATTTTAATCCTCCAAGCAAGTCGTTGGGTCAAAGATGGAAAAGATTTGTAATATAGGTAGGGACTCTTGAAACCTGTGATCAAGGGTTTTCCTCGAATGCACTGACATACTTTTGGAGCATTGATGAAACCTCACCATACTGATGTTCCTTAGGGTGAATTTCACACATGGACAGCTGACCATCTTCTTATGAATCTTTTCTAGTTTCAGCCAAAACACATCCTGAATCATCCACCTCTCTCAAAGCAGTTTTCGTGGCCAAAATTGTTGGTCTTATTCTAGCATAGTTTGTCAAGATTTTTCATAAGCTTTGTGAAGAGGACTGTGCACCTTCACTATCAGGATCTTTGAGGGCATTTGTTACTGGGAGGAAGTCTACAAGTGTTAATACATTGTCCTGGTTCACATAGCTGATAAAGGTGACCATGACAAGAACAGCAAGGTCTGTTGCATCATCAACCAAAACACCATAAGATCCAGGGTTTGCAACACTGGCTACATCCATGTTCTTAATTGCCTACATACAAACTTTTCATGTATTGATCTTTCTGAAGTGTGCTGGAAGTGTTTAAAGTTCATGCTTGCAAGCTGTAAGAAACCAAGCAGCGGAAGAATATTCAAGTTGGCCATTTCTTCTGTTACCATAAAATTAGAGGCAGTAAAACAGAGAACCCTGTCCTTTTTGTCTATTCTTCGTGGAAAACTGACACCCTGCTGAGCAATTTAGCTGTTGTAGCTGTAGTACTTCTTGCTGGCAGCGTGGTCCTACAGAATCTAGTTGCAAATCTGTATTGAAAATATTGCTTTTGTTCTCGCACGTCTGGAATTGTGCTTCCTGCACAGTACCTTCCATGTTCCTGTCACTGTATATAAGCCAACGAATACCAGTTTCTGAACAAAATATTAATTTGTCTGATATCCACTGATGTTGGAATTCATATTTCATAGTATGTTGACTGATCATTTCTGTTTGGCATATTGATGAACAGTTTTTAGCAGTGATGAAAGCTCTGAAACATCTCCTCTTCAAAATTGGAATATTCTTCTATTGTAGTAATATTCTTCTACCTGAGTTACATGTTGATGACATTTATTGTCTTGATCACAGCAAGCACTTGAACATGGCTCTGAAGGAGATCATTTCCATCTGAAATGGGTAGGAAGGAGAATCTAGAATCTTGAGGGGGGGGGGGGCCTGATGAAGAATCTTGATCATTCCTATCCAAACTCGGCACAGGAGATACATCTATTAGAATAGGAATTAGTACGAATGATTGATTTAATACATTTTTAAACATTGGATGCTAGGTATTTTAATATTGCAATGGAAACACACAAAAACATCAAAGTCACTCAGCAACAATTGAATAAATAGACAGGTGAAATACCTTTTACCCAGCTTTTGATAGGAACACTGATTAAACCTATCTACCCATTTCTTGATTATATAACCAACATTTCTGCATTTATTTTCTTTCCCAGGTTCATTGGTTGTCCATCATCAACTCCATGGTACTTGTATTCCTTCTTCTCGGTTTTGTTGTCATTATACTGGTGAGTGTTATGTTCCACTCATTGATATAGCAATATCAAACCCTATGCATAAACATTCTTAATGGCTGCCATGATTTGTTTCTTTTGTAAGAATAGTGTAACAAACCCATTAATGGTAAGAAATTATTTAGATCACCATTTAGGGTCTAAATTAGCTTCTGTTTTCATTTGTTTTCCTGTAAATACATTAGGTATTGGTTGTACCAATACTGTTCTTATAATGTCCCAAATATAATGGCAGAATCCCTCAATGATTAGAGATTGCTTATCAAAATGCTCAGTATCAAACTTGCGGCCCTTTTCATGGTTCTTAATACGATGTAATCCACAGTATCGTCACAGATCTCTGATGATCACAATGTCTTTCATCCTTCATTGCAGATGCGTGTACTGAAAAATGACTTTGCACGATACAACCTGGATGATGATGAAGCTGATGAGTTAGACCAGGAAGAAAATGGCTGGAAGATTGTACACACGGATGTGTTTAGATTCCCTCCCTACAAGAGTTTGCTATGCTCAATATTGGGTAAGACTCTTGTTTAATGTAAAGCCTCATTGTAAGGGCCACACTGGAATAAGAGGCCTTCAGGAGGCAGTTACAGGATGTATTTGGTGCTTACTGAAAAGTAGAGTGGGATTTTGTAAACAAACAAATTTTCCCACTGAAAACGAGCCCCCCTGACTGCTATGTGTAGGCTTCTGGTGATAATTGAATGCAACAAGTTGTGAAATTTGATTACAAAGAAGGATAGGATTTTTCGTATGTGCCAGAATTTAGAGTTTTAGAGACACTCATTCTTGAAAATTTATGGATGTTATGTTGAAATATTTTATCCAACCATTTCACTGAAAATTAAATGCAAGCTTAATGGAAAAGTATGTTTGGACATGAACTACTTTAAAATCTGAAACTTGTGGAGTTCGCGAGTGGTCCAGATTGGTAAAAGATTCTGTTGTTACACTAATGGATTCTGTCTAAAAAATCATCCTATTTGCAGACATTGCCTAACATTTTTTTATCCTTTCTTCTTTTCTGTAAGGTGTTGGAATGCAGTTCCTGACCCTAGCTACATGCCTTATATTGATGGCACTGTGTGGCATGTTCAACGTCCATCGTCATGGATCAATGAACACAGCTTTCATCCTATTATATGCCCTTACCTCATGTAAGTATAATCCATCTTAATTACAAATATAGAAGAAAAGTCACATTATGAAGCTGACACACGTGGATTATAAAAAAAAAAGAGTGTATTATCATAATTGGCAGCATTTTCATGATGCAAAATAATGATTCAGTGCATAGAGGATTTGTAACATCATATATATTGAGATTTTTAAATTGTACAGGTGCTCTTTAAAAACCCTTACTGTTCTGTACAGGGGGGGGGGGGGGGACAAATCCCGCTGCATATTTCGAACCGCCTCATTTCACGCCACGCCACTTTCTGACTTTTTTGTTTCAAGACTTGCGCATCTTTTGACACCAAGTTTCCGAAAATCAGTCATACCGTTACTGAGTCATGTGACCTTGTGTGACCTTATGTCAGCCCGAAAACAGAGAATTTCTGAGTTTTGTGTACAAAATGAATGGGAAACTGCATTTCCTCATGTTTCTCTTTTATCACCTATAATTTCTTCTTTAAGCTGTAATATATGATCTATTCTAACTGAATATTGGTTCAGATAACGCTCTGAAACAGCATACTTTTTTCTTTTTTTATTAAAAAGTTTAAGGGAAAGTCCACCCTGATTACAAGTTGGTTTTAAAAGAAGCAGAAAAATTAAACAGATCAGTGAAGGTTTGAGCAAAATCCGATAAGAAATAAAGTTGTGAATTTTTAAAGTTGTAATCAATCAGACACAAATTGGCAACTCTGTGACTTATCTTGCAAGCTCCTCTCCCTTTTGCCCTGTTCTCCAAAAATCATTAATTTCCATTTCCTCTTCAAAAAATATTCAATCATACATGCACCTTGGATAAAATCATTGCTCTTATGTTTTTACACAAAACCTGTATGTAACATATTTATTCCTTTATCAAAAACTAAGAAAATTAAAATTTATGAAATTGTCTGTACTGAGCAAATGGGTGAGAAGCTAGCAAGATACGTCACAGAGTTGCCAATTTGTGTTTGATTGATTACAACTTCAAAACTTCATAACTTTCTTCTTTCTTATCAGATTTTGCTCAAACTTTCTGTTTCTCTCATTTTTCTTCATTTATTCAAATCAACTTAATACCTGGGTGGACTTACCCTTTAAGGTTGAAAAACAAACACATAAGAAATTTGTAAAACAATAGAATACATAAGAATTGAGATCACTTTCAAAAAATTTTCTTATGTAATGTTTTAAGGTTTAGAAAAAATTTCTTGCATTAAAATTTTATCTCCAAGGCCATTCTTTACCTGATTCTTAAACGAAATGTATATTTATACATATAATTTGCATAAATTATTATATTAAATGAAAAAATAAAGATTTATATAATTATAATCATTGATTTGTGTTCTTTACGTGATTCTCGTGGTCCGTGTAAAATTTTCCGGAAATCGGTCATGGCACGGCCGAGATCAGAGGCCCTCCCAGTCAGAGAGGAGCTTGAAATAGCCCAGTACAGTAAGGGTTAAATTGGCAGGAGGTATTCAAGCATATTAGATCTCCAAATTAAAACTTCTCTTGTAAGATGAGTGAAATGAATTTCATTTCCATACTTTTCTAGCAGTATTATTTAAATAAAAGAGAGCATTGTGATCTTTGCAGATGTTTATAAATACCTATAAAATACTGTTTGGAGTTTTAGATTTTATGTAGTATCTTTATCATCATTTATTTCCACAGGTGTATCAGGCTACACTTCTAGTAATATGTACAAGCAAATAGGAGGAGAGAACTGGGTGTGGAACCTTATCTTAACCGCTAGTATGTTCTCAGGTAAGGTTTTCAATACCAGGGACTCGATTTTAAGGCGCGCGAGAGCGATCGCGCGCTAGCTGCGCGCCTTAATCCAATTCAGGTAGCGGCCTCGCGATCGCTGAGCTGAGGTGCGCGCGATATCTATCCGAGTCTTGTTTTAAAAGAAACAACAAAACAAAAATAAAAATCTAAAAATAAAAAATTCCAGAGGAAAAAAAAAAAACAAAAAAAAAAACATACTGCTTACGTGGGAAAATAATAATAATACTTCAGTTGGGTATGGGAATACTCCATAAAACTGTATTTATTAAAATGGTGAAATTGAAGTCCAAAACAGGCATCAAGTTCGTCATAATACTTGACTCACCGTACCGTAGTAGGTCCCACATGTGTTAATTGGTGTTTGCAGAGCAATGAAAGTGTAGCGGTTTTCCGAGCTGAATCCTGTTTTTTTTTAAGGTTAATATTGATTTTGGGTATTTTTATTTACGGTATACAATGATACAAATTATTTATGTGGGGTTTATTTGCCTGAATTTCCCCTGTATTTAATGCAAAACATAAGTTCAAAACGAGCATCAAGTTCGTCATAATTAATACTGACTCACCGTAGTAGGTCCCACATGTGTTAATTGGTGTTTGCAGAGCAATGAAAGTGTAGCGGTTTTCTGAGCTGAATCCTGATTTTTGAGGTTAATACTGATTTTGAGAAGTGTTATTCAAAGTGAACAATGATACAAATTATTTATGTGAGGTTTATTTGCCTGAATTTCCCCTGTATTTAATGTAAAACATCGTTATTTTTACGTTAGTGCAAGGCATTGTGTGAGTGTGACTGTGATGATCAAGCTGCTGTGCCTGTGACTCTATCTTGAGGGTTAGGGTAGAGAAACAAGTGTTGATGTACTTATGGTATATGATAACTGATTTATAATATATCGCTTTGAATGGCATAGCGTACAAATTTAGTCCTGATTATTTATTATTTTTATGATAATTGTAGATGTTTTTAAACAAACTGCACTGTAGGCTATTCCTATTTTTTATTGCATTTATCTAAGTTGATTTAGGCATTTTTGTTCTGATATTCATCAAAACACCCCCCTCAAAAAACAAACAAGAACGACAACAAACAAAGAAACGAAAACACATGCTCAAACCCACACTCATACACTCTGTTAAAAGCAATCAATGAGCCAACAGAGCCCTCTGAAAAAAAATCAAAATTAAAGGCCCTTTTTAAATCATTTTAATTTATTTTGATTTTATTTAAATATTCAAGTAATATTTTTTTTTACTCCTAAAAACATTTCCCTGGAATAAAAAAAAGCTTGGGGGGGGGGGGGGGTTAAAGTTTGTCTCCTTTGGTTGTTGGGTGTAACTTAGTATGTGTATTTCCTCCATGAATTTTGCTAATCGGACAAAAAGCTCCCCTTGTATGTCGAAGAAGAGCTTTTTGCAGTGCTCCCCTACCGCTCTCCTTGAAAGTTCTAGGAGAGCTTTTTATTGCTCCCCTCATAATTATAAAACTGAGTCCCTGCAATACTCTTCATTATCTGCATCATCTTCTTTACCATCTAATTATCACTATCATTATGCTCAATTGAAGATATTATTGTCTAATGGAAATTTTTATTATATCCCTATGGTCCTGGGTGCTGTGCAACATGATTATTTCTGTATTATGAAGAGCTAGGCTAACCCTTACTCTTAACCTAATGTTTACCATAACCGTAATCCTGACCCAAACACTATACTATGCTTATGCTATTTAATAACAATTACCTTTTACATTCCTGTAGAAAGCACCAATACATGTGAATGCAGATAAAATATTAGCAGCATATTACTTTTATATTTCCATAGAAATTAAAGCTGGTTTAAGAAAGAAGTATGTCACACACTTGAGGTAAAAGTTTGATTGACAGGTTGTATATGACACAGGAAATGCTTCTGTGTAATTTACACAAGCAGGTATGTGACATTGACAAGTGTGGTGATATGTACAATACTGGAATGAACAAATCTACAAGAAATCAACAAGGAGTAATTTCCTGGCCCAGATTTGTAAACAAGGAGGAATGTGTAATTTACAACCAATCCGTACCTTGTAAAAGATGAGCCTATTGCAGAATTTGAGGACACTACAGTCAAAGATGCTACATCTGAATGATCAAGTTCATTTCTAACTTTTCATCTATTTCACAAAAAAATCTTTCCTAGTGACCATTGATTTATCTGGCACTCTGATAGGAGAGTACTTTATGATGCCCCTAAATGGAAATTTTTAGGCATACAAACATTGTCGAAATAATCTGTCTCCTTTTTTCAAATACAGATTCACAAAAAAGTTAATAAGACTTATATAGATAAGGGAGTGATAAAAGTTTTTTAAGAAGTCTCAGTTATTGGTAGTTCATTGTTATTTTTGAAAGCAAGAATTTCATCAAAACTATTACTGACCATGTTTACTTTTTGTTTGATTTGACAGTCCCTTCTTTCATCATCTGGAGTATAGTGAACTCTGTAGCATTGTATTGGGATTCAACAATGGCCCTACCTTTCACCACAGTTCTATTACTTCTCATGATATGGATCTGTGGTAAGTATGGATATCAATCTTTCTCTATCCAATTTTTTGGATCTCTTCTAATCTTGTAGACGACCGTTATATACTGAACCCTTTTTTTGTCTCTGAAATTTTTATTTTTGATTCCTTTTTTCATTGTCAAATTTGGCTTTGAAATGGGTCCAAGCTTTACAATGTATGTAGAGTTTTTTTGTTTTTGTGTTTTGTTTTGTTTTTGTTTTTGTTTGTTTGGTGCCATCAACCAACTAGTAGTAGTCACTTAACCAAACTACTCTAGTCATTCATGGAGTAAATTTATAGATCGGCAGCAGCTTCATACCCCACTCACACCAGCGACACCTACAAGAGACATGAAGAAACAAAAATTACCTCAAATGACCAGGAGTTGATTGGTTTGAAGTCGGTATAGAGTTGGTTTGACAGTGCGACTCGGGTATGAATATGCTGTACTTTTGTATACACCTGAACATTCACCCTTTTTTTTTTCTTTCCAAATTATGTAGAAAGAGCAGCTGCTTATTGTTGGTCCTTCTATGCCTATTTCAGTCTAGATACACAGCATTCAACCTCCCCCCCCCCCCCCCCCACTTTAAAGACATACTTCACCCTTTACATTAAAGATTGCACCGTTGTCATGTTGAATAATGATTACCTAAATCTCATAATCAATTTTCCACTTTTGAACTTGGCAGATTGTACAGTTAAAGGGAAATCCGACCTTAATAACAAGTTGCTTTGAAAGAAAGAGGAAAAATCAGAGAAGCAGATTGGTGAAAGTTTGAACGAAATCGGACAAGCAATAAGAAAGTTATGAATTTTTGAAAGTTGTAATCACTATACTTATGGGAATTTCAAATTGGCCGAAAAGGTAATGTCAATTGTGATGTAGCTGTGGACAACCCCCCCATTCGCTCTAACACATAAATTGACTAAAATGTACTTTTTTTCAAAATGCATTACTCAGTAGGATCTTTTCGTTCATGAGGACCTATAACAATATGCTATCTCCAATATATTTTGAGTACTGCCCCAAGGGTAAAAGCGCCTCGAAGAAAACCGCAAATTAATATTTTTGTTTACGACATATAGGAGAGTTGTCCACAAAAATGTCACAATTGACTCACCAAATTGCCAATTTGAGATTCGCATAGATGTAGTGATCTCATTTTTCAAACATCCATAACTATCTTAGTCCTTGTCCGATTTCTTTCAAACTTTCACCATCCTGATTTTCTTATTTTTCTGCTTCCACGCAAATCATCTTATTACCAAGGTTGGATTGCCCTTTAAGTCCTAATTCCTTCTGCATTTACTAATTCTGAGATCACTTATTTTACTGATTTTCATACACCCACTTCTTTATATCTGCAGTTGGTTTCCCACTGACAGTCATGGGAGGCATCATGGGTAAGAACATGGCTGATGGGTTCGATGCACCATGCAGGACGAAAAACATTGCTAGGGAAATCCCGTCTGTGCCCTGGTATCGCTCCTGGATCATGCACTGCATTGTGGGTGGATTCTTGCCTTTCAGGTAAATAATAGCAACTGATATATGACACATGCTCTGGCGACAATTGTATTGAGTCAATATCCAACACTAACTGAATTTGTAACTTGCACTATGGACACTATACCTACTCCTAACCTTGTATCTTCGAAGAAATAAAGCCTGAAGCGATTGTCACATGTAGGAGCACCAATAGCAACTTCCAGATGTGTATGGCATTCTGTTGGGTTATGTACAGTCATGATATTTTCCATACATGTACACTGTATTCAAAAGAGTTTGACTCAATTTATTTAATATATTTTCACCAATGTTTCTTTAATTCCATAGTAAATCACAAGAAAATAAATAAGCTTGCCAACTCATCAACTCTTCACAATCATAGTTGTACATTTTCTAGTTAACTTTGTGTCGAGAATCATTTAAAAAAATAGGTCAAATGGCTATAAAATAGAGACAAAGCAGGACACTGAAAATGAAGATAAATTATAGTGATCTATTGAGCACTGGCTGCAGTACTTGGCTTAGGAAAGAAAGAAACTTATACTTATTTTGTGTTGGTGGGTTACCTAGTTTTGTATAGTGATTGTTTTTGCTTCTTATTTGTACAGTGCCATCTCAGTGGAGCTGTACTACATCTTTGCAACTCTGTGGGGTAGGGAGCAGTACACCCTATATGGTATTCTGTTTGTAGTCTACGCTATCCTGCTGAGTGTGACAGCCTGTATCTCTGTCGCCCTCACTTACTTCCAACTGTCCAATGAAGACTACAGGTGGTGGTGGAGGTCCATCTTCAGTGCAGGGTTAGTATCAGTTTCTCATATTCTTGTAAACTCTCTGAGTAAAAACCTGGCTGAACTTAGTCCACTGATTTATATAAGGCCAATTGTTCATCTTTCCATTCAATACAAATTACTGCAACAACTAATG
The DNA here is from genome assembly GCA_025618425.1 of Heliocidaris tuberculata. Lineage (NCBI taxonomy): Eukaryota > Metazoa > Echinodermata > Echinoidea > Camarodonta > Echinometridae > Heliocidaris > Heliocidaris tuberculata. The sequence continues at coordinate 17,035,675 of CM046835.1, read as the reverse complement.
TTAAATTAATGTAATTAACATAAAAATGATGAATGAAAAAATCAATGCGAATGTCTTTGGATTAGTGCTTTAGCCCTGAACAAAAAGTCTGGCCCATTTTAAGCCTGGTAATTTTTTTTCTGATCTTTACCGAACCGGTCCAACCCGGTAACCCGGCCCGATAAGGAGTATGATAGAAAAGGTTGACAGTAGGGTCAATGTACACTGATTCTTAGTGACCTCGGCCTTGTGACCCTTGTCCGTAATAGTAGTAGATCACACACTCCGTTATCTTGCTGTCCGAGGTCCAGACATGCCACATTCCACACAAATTCAAAATCAGTTATTTCTGCCCCATGATTAGTCCAGGGAAATGTAGTCCCTGTCTTGCAGACACTGTACATCTATACTCTGGATGACCACGCCCACATGTCACTCTCACTATACGCGCCATGTGCTTCAACTGTTTAATTTATTCTAAAGCTATGGTCCAAAGTCCAAAGATCAGTCCATTCATCGGCCAATAGCAAACGAGAGTTTGCTGTTAGCTGAGGCTGCGCGCTAGATCGAGAGACCGCGGTGTAATGTTACACCCAGCTGGGCACCAGCCGTCTGACAGGCTATGATCTTTGCTGTGAATTAATTTGTAAACAAACTGTACGTGCGCTTTGATAAGGAATGCCATTGTTTTGGTTCTACCACATGACTTGTTGGAAATTTGAGATGATGAAAACGAAAGTCAGGAGGAAACCGATCGAGATATAAAAGAGGAGGATTGTTTGGAGAGGTAGAAAGACTTAAAGAAAGATGAAAAGAACAGAAAAGAAAAGAAAATATGGAAACTAAGTGAATCATGAATGATAGTGTAAAAAAATATCAAATTGTAAATCGGTAATTTAAGAGACAAGATTTGAGATAGAAAAAATGTTACTGGAAAGAATGAATGGAAAGAATAAATAGAATTAAAAGGGGATAGAAGTGTGACAGGTTTAATCAAGCTTTTTTCTTCTTTCCATCATATGTATCAACTTTATATCATAGCATAAAGTAAATACATGACATCAATTCTTTCTTTCTCTCTTCCTCCCGATATACTAATATTACTAGTACTAGAATTTTGAGAGGAGAAAAGGGGAGAGGGGAAGAAAGAAAAAAGAAAGTAAGAAGAGAAAGAGGAAGGCGACAGAATGGAAAAGGGACAGCTAGGGGATTCAGAGAGAGGGGGACTATTAGTTTTATCTTCATGTTTATTGATTAGCTCATCTTGCTAATAAACTTGAATTTTCCGCCTATAAGGAAGTGATTTGGCGATGGAATTACTCTTTAAAATCTCCGCTGTCATCAATCTAGGAGGTGGAAGACCAGCTCGCGGAAATCAGAACATATCTTGCTTGTAAACTAGGCTAAATAAACTCCAGTTCAAACTCCAGTTCAAACATCGATAACATCACTAACTTTCATCATCAGGTAGTAGTTCCCTGCTCTATCTCACACATTTAAATAACATACATTTTTATCATGTAAACATAATACATGTATACAGAGTGCCCTCTTGACCTCTTTGTCACACATTCTCGATGTCCCAGGTCAACAAACTTTATCGACTGTAAGCCCTTTGATCTGATCTGCTGCCAGTGCCAGTGCAGTGTATGGGTCGCCGAGGGCCATGCCCATGCGGTCACCAAACTTTAATTTATTCTGAATTGAACTCTGCCCACATATCGAGGGAAACTTCCTGATTGGTCACTAAATTGATTTCCCTGCATACATATAATACATGCAGGATAGGACTAGACTGCTGCGCAGGTGCATTGTGGTTACCGGTTGTGTATGTATGTGTGTATTTGCAGTGCTGCATATATATGTGTAGTAATACATACTGGCCGTACTGCTTGAATGCAGTGCAGATAAACAGATCGAGCCTCTCTCTTCCACCTCCCTGCTTACAGCAATCGGACCGCATTTGTTATAGTTATTTTGACAGATTTATTATGATGAAAGATGACGAATAATGAGCTATTTCAAGACCTTTTTACTATCTCTTTCTGTTACTGAGTTGACCCAGTTATTGCCACAGCCCAGACAGGAATTAGTCCGGCCCGGACAGCTCAGTCTGGCGGACTAAAGACCGGAATGAGTTCCGGGCTACAGCACTACTTTGGATATTTATGTATGTCGCCCTCTATAAGGGTGTATGTGTTCTGTTCCAGTTATGATGTATGTTGTTTTTTTTTTATAGAGTACCGAAGTGCTAACATCATGGTTGCTCGTCGTCCAGGTTAATGGTTCCAAACAACAGAGCCTGCGCATGAGGTTCATTGCAAAATCATTCAAGCCAAGGGCATGAGCAGGGCAAATTCATTGTTTGGCAATGGTGTGATCACCAAGCCATTGTTTAGCACAAAATTGTTTGGAACCAGCAACCTTGACAATTTGGCCACTATGCCATCTCACTTTAGTACTCTATAAAGAGTTGTGATTGATCCCAATTGATTGCAAGTCCTCCAATCAGTCACAAACCTACACTTTCTTTTTAGCACAGAGTTGCCATCGATTTTGGATCGGTTGCAACTCTTGATAAGAGGGTGCCAGTTTTCATTATACATGACACATGGAGGCCTACCATGTATCACAGTACTTAATTCTGTCTTTGTCTGGATTTTATGCAAATATGAAAGCCTGGAGGACAGGGACCTGTATGCAACCATAAGCATTAAAAGCCTAACCTACCCCTTTTTTCCCATTGTCTTTTTAAAGGTCTACCGGTGGCTTTGTATTCCTGTACGCCATCTTCTACTACAACAAGCGCTCCAGTATGTCTGGGGGGTTGCAGACCATTGAGTTCTTCGGCTACACACTTCTGTTCTGCTATATATTCTTCCTGATGCTCGGCACCGTGTCCTTCTTTGCCTCGCTACGCTTCATCCGTTACATATATATTAACCTCAAGATGGACTGAGAGGACAATGTTGATAGCTGTCAAATCTGTGTATGAGGACTTTGCACCTGATCTTACATACCAGGCATTGAAGTCAGTTGATTTAGACGAGCATCTCAACTATGATATTGGAATGGTTTGCTTCTCACAGATTGGGGTTTGTTTGTATTGTGGCTAAAATGTGATGGACTTCATTATTGATTGGACATCGTAACTATAAGTGCTAATAGTGTAGAATCATTTTAGTCAGAGAAAGAGAGAGACAAAAGATTTTATTGTCATGTTTCATGCCCTTTGTAGCTAAGGGAATCTGAGGTGAGGCTTCTCTCAATTCGTCACTTTCCCCCACTTTCCTGCTCTCTCTCTCTCTCTCTCTCACACTCTCTTAATTTTTTCTCTTTCCATTCCCTCAACCCATTTATCTGTGTTTATCTCTCTATCTTCATCTCTGTCTCTATCTCTATTTTTTCCATTTCAGTTTTAAGTGTAAGTGCTCTATAATACATTGTGCTTGACATTGTCTTACGTTCTCTTCATAGGGTATAAGGGCAACTGATTTGTCCTCGTACCAATATTCCCCCCCCCCCCTCCCCACCATTACACATAGTAAAAATTAGTCAATTATGTGAATGATTACGCCCATGAATATTTCAACAGAGATCGTTTAAAATCATGCATTTGAATACTATCTGCTTTCAAGAAAACTTTTTTTTTTCTTTAAAAAATAATCAGATGAATCTTACCAATGACTATCAGTATTATGATCAATAATTTGCTTTAGTACTTTACAAATTATAAATCAATACAATAGCGGCATTATTTTTGCACTCTTTCTTCTGTGCCGTATTTTCTTTCCCTACTTTCTCATGGATTTTTCTTCTTTTGTAAAGTCTACTCCACACTTTTTCATCTCCCTTCTAACTTCCTTTGCACGCCTTCTTCGATTATTTAGGGGAAGAGTATGTAATATTCAGAGACAAGGCTGAGACATCAAATATTTTATAACACTGTGTCATTTGTTCTGTTTGTAATTTAATAAATTCTGTGTGTATTGATTCATTTTATCAGAATGTTATTATTGATGTACAGAAACTGATTTATATTTATGTTTGCAGTATGCATGAAGCATACATGTCTACTTGAAGTAAATCATTATGTTTAAAATCACTATTATAATCAATAGAATTTTTATTTGCTTGTATACTATTGTATGTCCTTCTTTATTTAATCTTCAATTCTATACTCCTAGAAAAATGCGACATCTTTGTATCTTAATGCTAATGAGAAATTGCTGTAATTAAAGAAACAGTCTGTAGGTGTGATTTCAAAATATTTGCTATGTTAATCAAACTCTTGAAACTTTTCAAGTCTGCAGCAATGTGCAATGCAAAATTGTTATCATCATCTATAATGTGAATGGCAGACCTTTTCTTTTTTATAATGTGGGGAAATTTGTGTATATCTTAATAATATTTTGACATCGAAGAGAAAGAATACACTCCTTCCCAGGGTTGTCATCAAAATAGGAGAATGATATTTATGTACTTTTTTGTTGTTGTTGTTTGCTAATGACAAACCAGAAATTTAGGAGCTTCAACAGTATATTTATGGTCATTTTAGAGGGACGTTATATTTTTTTTCTTATTATTAAACAAAGTTTATTTGCACTCTTGAAAGGGAATTATAGAACCATGATAGAGCTAGAATTCTCACATACTATGTACAGTTAACTTTGCCTAACATAATTTTTGTAATTTTTGTTATTGTTTGGCCAAGTTAGGTTTACAAAACTATTTTGATATTAATATTATAATTCAAAATTCATAAGTTTTTCATTCATAATGTTAAAAATTCTGTTTTGTCTTTGTGAATTTTGTGTTGTATTTTTAGTAATTCAAGGTGTATGATTAGGACAACTTTTGTGATGTTTTGCAATATGTGAATTATACTAACATTTGAATGTTCCATGTAATATGTATGTAGATGGTTATTTATATTACCTATCTTTAGTGCTAATATGGGGGTTTCTTTCTTTTTTTCACTTTTCACCAGAAGATTCTGATTTATCAAAATATGCAGGTTTGATAGAAGGGATATAGAAGGAAGCATTTTTTATATGTAATTAAACATGCAAATGGTTATGTCAAAAATCAATACATGAAACGGTTTCTCATCTAATTTTCCTGCCATAAAGCATGGAAACATTTTGCCCTTCCCCAGTAGCCCAGAGATCAAAATGCGGTTACCTACCAACTTGAATTTGCAAGCAAGGATTGTTGTGTATTGTGCAGTGCTAATGGGTTATGTTCATGGAGTTATATTTGCACAAGTTAGCATGTAAGTCAGGCCCTTTAATACTCACTTTACCATGCATGTACATGTATATTGCTGATTTTAAACTCGGCTTTGACAATTCTTACTTTCCATATCTCATCTGTATTCTTTGTTTTGTTCTTTTTCAGGAACTTAATTTTAGCTGACATGTACAAATATTAAGAATATGAATATACTTGTATGTTGTCTGTACAGCTGCTGTCTTACTGTACAGTTCTGTGGAATTACAACACCTTTCATTCTTGAAGAATCAACTTATCATATTTGTACAATGCATGTATATGACAAGTTCTATGAGATACCATAGACCATTTACTTTTTATTTTACAACCTTATCGTGTTTTTCATTATTGGTTATGTCCAAAATAACAAAGTATTACAAGACCTGACTGTTGGTTATTGGAATGTTTCTCTGAGTTTATTTTTATAATTATTGTAAGGTAATTTAGTTAAGTTTAGTTCATTCAGCTGATAGCGCTATTAGTTTCTTCTGGTATGTGTTGCTGTATATGAGTGTAAATTTCATTTATTGAAGCAAAGAGAAATAAAAAATAACACCTAAATTCTTACCACATGTGTATGATAATTTTTCAGCACCATGTGTTTCTTTTATTGTTATCCTCAGTTCTTCTTTACGTATCAAAAGAAGAAAACAATCGACAAAATTTATGCCAATGAAAAATACATCTTACATATTCATTTTTACCCCTCAAAACATATAATCTAAACAACAACAAGAACAACAACAAACAAACTGACATTAAATGCTTGAATTTCTTTTTAGTACATGTATTTCTCCCAGTCTAAAGCCAGCTCACACGAGGCATCACTTTGCTAAAGTCAGGACCTCATCAGAGTGACTGATACGGTCCTTTGTGCATCAAGAAAGAGTGATATCGTTCACAAAATGATTGCAAACTGAAGAGTGCAAACAATGCTTTTATTGACTCTTATATGGGTTAATTGCCGTCATAGACTCTACTAGCGCAGGTAAATGACGCAGTTGAAATGACACCTCTTACCATGAACACTACTACATGCTCAGTTCTTTTTTTCTGTAGACATCAACCTTAAGCATGATTAAAGGAAAGATGAAGACTTCACGTCCAAAGCTTTTCTCAATATTATGAATTAAATGGAACAAGTTGGGGATTTTCCTGGTGTTCTGTAAAGGTCTAAAACCAGAACGATGATTAATTTACTTTTAAAAAGCCTTCAAAAATATGAGAGGGCAAACACAGCTGGTTTCATCTTAATAGTCAGACAATGCAATGTTGCCTTATACCCCCGCCAAACGAAGTTTAATAATAATAATAATAATCAAACATTTTTATATAGCGCATTACACATAAGCAAAATTGCATGTCTCTATGCACTTTAGGAGAGGAAAGAAAGGAAAGATGCACTGGGTTCATGATTCTGATTAACTATAAAGTGGTGAAAAGGTATGTCTTTAGAGAATTAATGAAGTTTTCATAGGAATTTATACTTTTCAGATATTCAGGCAACTTGTTCCACAAAAGAGCGGCAGAATGTGTAAAAGACCTTTCCCCGTATGATTTTGTCATTATTTGTGGAACGCAGAGCAGGGACTTGGAACTGGAACGTAACATTCTATCGGGTTTATATGGAGTTAGTACTTCAGAGAGATAAGTAGGAGCCAGCTGATGTAAACATTGGTAGGTTAACATAAGTATTTTAAATTGGATACGGGACTTGATGGGCAACCAGTGTAGATCTCTTAAGACTGGAGTTATTGATTCATGTTTCTTCGTGCGTGTAACAAGTCGGGCTGCAGAATTTTGAAGGAGTTGTAGTCTTTGAATTTGAGAAGAAGGGAGACCAGAAAGTAAACTATTACAGAAATCAAAATGGCACATAACAAAAGCATGAATTAATCGTTCAGTGGTTGGTTTGTCTAAAAAATTGCGAAAAAAATTGCGAATTTTACCTATTTTGTATAATCCAAATGAAGCTGAGCGACACTTTTGTGAGACAAAATTTTCAAATGTGAACTTATCATCAAAAATAGCACCTAAATTTCTGCAAGTTCTGGTTGCATGAACAATTGTACCATGTATGTTCAATGTTGATATGAGGTTGCTTGACCTATGGCGTGAAGAAAGATGAAGAAAGTCAGTCTTTGTATCATTGAGCTTTAAACCATTTACCTGAGACCACTCTTTGATTGATTGCACACACTCTGATATCTGTGAAGTGACATTAACATTATCAGTTCTCTTAAATGAAATGTACAGTTGTGTGTCATCTGCATAGAACATCTTATGAATTTTGTGAGTATCAATAATATCTTCTAAGGGAGAGGTATAGAGGGTAAATAGGATTGGGCCCAATACGGACCCTTGAGGAACCCCTTGAGGGATGATTTCTGTGGATGACCGCTCATTTCCAATAATAACAGTGTGAGTGCGCCGAAACAGATACGACTCTATCCAAGCGAGTGCTTGACCACTTATACCAAAACGAAGTCTCAGACGTTTCAACAAGATGTCATGCTTAATAGTATCAAACGCGCAAGAAAAATCTAGCAGCACAAGGATGACTTCTTTGAAGGGGGTATATAGGAATCAGCGTGTGGTCGGTCGGTCGGTGCGTTGCAAATCTTGCGCATCGAACTACTTCCTCATTTTTCGAGCAATGCTCGTGAAATTCGCCACACACAATGGTCTTGGGATGAAGATGTGCAGGACATATTTTTTGAATGTGTCGGAAAATCCGTTGCCATGGTAAGGGCATATTATGGCAATAAATCAGATCGAAATATTGCGCGTCGAACTACTTCCTCATTTTTCGAGCAATGCTCATGAAATTTGGCACATTTGTCTTGGGATGGAGATGTGCAACACATGTTTTTGGAATGTGTCGGAAATGCGTTGCCTTGGTAACAGCATATTATGGCAATAAATCAGGTTGAAATCTTGCGGATCGAACTACTTCCTCATTTTTCGAGCAATGCTCGTGAAATTTGGCACACACATTGGTCTTGTGGTAAAGATGTGCAAGACATATTGTTACAATGTGTGGCAAACTGCATTACCATGGAAACGACATATGGCAATAAAACAGGAAAATATTGCACATCAAACCACTTTCTTATGTTTGGAGCAATGCTCAGGAAATTTGGCACACACATTGGGGCAGGGGTATTAAACACCTTCAGTGATATCTTATTCTTTTTCCTATCATTTTTTTAGATTTATGAGCTTGCTGTAACTCAGACAGAATTTTATAAGTGAAATACGAGTCAAGAGCACAATAATGTAAATATATCTATGGGATAAATTTGTCGGTAATTTCCACACTGGGAATCGAACTCGACAGCGGCGATGAGAGCGCCAAATCCTCACCACTAGATCATGTGGGATATCAGACGTTGTGTCTGATGAAGACTCTTTCAAGACCGCTTTAAAACTAGAATAAAGCAAAGTCTCTCCCTCCTCATCTTTCACCACCCCCGTCTCTCTCCCTCTCTCTCTCCTCTCCTCTCTCTCCCTCCTCCCTCTCTCTCTTTCTCTCTCTTTGAATTTTCTCCAGAAATCCATAACGCCGTTTTCTTTCACTGCTTGAATAATGCTTGTTATTTACTCCAGAGATTAGCATTACTTGAAAAAATGAAAATTTTGTAAAATAAATATTTTAAAGTACTTGTCCGTTTTGTTCCTCTGTATTTTTTAGATGCTGAATCCCAAATGTCTTTAACAAAGTACATTTCTTTCGTCCATCTTATACCACCTCAGAGAGGTTTTGAAGGGGGGGCTATATGTAAACCTACTGCCAATCTGCATACACGATGCCTTCTCCCTCTATTTTATTCTTCTCTCCCTCTATTAGATAGGGGGTGTGCCTCCCGTTCCCCTGTAGCTAAACTATTGTTGACCACATGCAGAAGATCCACTGACTACCCCGCCCCCCACAAAAAAAAAAAAATTAAAAAATTGTATATATATATATATATATATGTGTGTGTGTGTGGGTGTGTGTGTGTGTGCGTGCGTGCGTGTGCGCGCGTGCGTGTGTGTGTGTGTGTGTGTGTATTATATAGGCCTATACTGGGGATTTTCAGTAGTTTCTTCCATGTTTGTAGCTCCATGAACTGATCTAGAAACACTGTTAATTCACACTTTATTCTCACACCCGACTGAACCCGTAGGTCAAGGCAAAGTGCGGAAGGTACTTCACCGATCTCATGTCCTTGATGAAATCCCAGACGATATCCGAGTGAACAAAAAAATTACTCGCGCCAAATCAAAACTTTGATTCTCACACGGTCTCGTGGGCATCTCGTGCTAAGCGTAATTCGTCGCCATCCCTTGTTTTTTCACATTCGTGGGATTTCGCACATTACTTGTGTTTGTCTGTGCGACTTCATCTCTTACGATAAAATTGATTTAGGTGAGATTATGGTGAAAAGTACAGCTCCGTTTTTTTTTTCACACCTAAGGTGAGAATAAAATGACGAGGGACGACGGTTGGTCGGAACTTTTGAAGTGCCAACGAAAAACAATTCCAACCCGCTCTTTCACAAGTCATATTGATTGACTATAATATAGTTCTATAATTTGGGTAGATTTGTCGGCATTCTATCATATTCGTCGATATAAAATCTCATTCATAATTCATTTCATTCTTACTCAAGAGTCTGTTGCAGTTATGCAGTTACCTCACCGACTTTCAATTCTTATTTTGTTTTGTGCGTGGCGTGTATTATTCATCGAGAGCATTCTGCTTAGTGGAATGAGTTTGTGGTGTGCCCTCCGATGAAAAATATTACGATATACCTGATATAACTTATATTTATACCATTAATACAACTATATCACTTAAACAACAATTATTCATAAAATGAAAGAAAAGTTATAAAGTATATATGGTCAATCTTTAATACGACAAATCAACCACTAAAATCAGTCAATGAGTCTGTATTTCTTAAACATCCACATGACGTTCAACAAGTAGATTCAGTGATTGATATATTGAATTCGATGCATGCACTCACCTATATTTTAAGAGTTTTATACCCTATACCTGCATGTCCCCTCATATATCCTTTATTTTTCTCTCGCAAGGCTACATTCGTGACCTTCTCACGCCCTTCTAATATCATTAATACCTCTAGAACGCCACCATCAATAACATCAACACCCTTAATAACCCCACACGAATGTCACACAAGAAAAAAAAATACGAAAAGAAATAAAAAATCAAAATAAAAGGCATTAGTTTATAAAAGATTGAATGCAGGGTATACATGCAGAGAGTGGGGGTAGAGGATCAAATCGTGTGTGATCAACCAAATAATTAATCATTTTGCCCAATTTCCACTTGTACCTGGACTCACTCTCGTCTACCCCACGTGGTCTCCGAACCAGTAAACAACCCAAACCGTTCCTTTCTTCCTACTATACTGCCGTTTCACTCTGGTTATTCGTCTCTTATGGAGTCGTCCTGAACCTTCAGTCGTTCCATGTTCATCCACTCTGTACTTTGCGCCGAGAGGAAGGGGCCCGCTATGAGCTATAAGAGGTGGCAAACCCTTTTCCTTCCTCTCTCTCTCTCTCTCTCTCTCTCTCTCTCTCTCTCTCTCTGTATCTCTCTCTCTCTCTCTGCCTGTCTCATTCTATCATATCTCTCTCTCCACCTCTCCCTATCTCTCTTTATCTCTCTCTATCTTTCTCTCTCTCTCTTTCATACTCTCCCTCAAGTTCTTTCTTCTTTCTTTCTCTCCCTCCTTCCCTCCCTCCTCTCTCCCTCCTCTCTCCCTCCATCTACCCCTCCTTCACTCTCTCTCTCTCTCTCTCTTTCTCTTTCTCTCTCTCTCCTTCTATGTACAACAAACTACAGTTTGTCATTACATAATGTCACATCTGCAATTTATTAAGATTAGCTTTCGGACATCGCACATAATCTACCACAATTTTGTACAAAAGAATCCATGTGACTTTTCTTTTTCATTCCCCAAAATCGTCGTCAATATTTTCGACAAGTGTCCTTAAAACGAAAATCAGATACAATAGATAGGTGTAAAGTGATTTTCCTCTTTTTTCAGATCAATTCTCTAATGACCTTGTTAGCATGTTTAGCCGAAAGTAATCAAAGTATGTTAAAGATACTATGTTCCTTTGCAGGTTAATTGTATAGAAATGCACAAAATAATGTAATGGTACATTATAATTAGTAAGTACCGCTTATGAACTCCCCTCGGAATGTCATGAATATATATAGAACTGGAAACCGAATGGTATAAATGACTGTTAGACTTTGAATGGAATTTTTAGAGGGGGGGGGGGATCGCCAAAATTAATACCATTTGGCAATGGAGAGCCTAATGGAATACTTGTGATCTGTAACAAACTTAATAATTCTGTAACGAAACCAATCTTGCCAATTTATTGATTTCGTCCCCGAAATCGGTTAAGAGACTATTTTTGTCTACGACGAGGTCAGACGGATTTTTTCACAGAATCACTTACATTTGACACACATAATCTGTTTTTAATTTTTCTAAAAAAATACTACGAACCATCATGATTACAGTGCTTCATACGGATTATAATTGTGTATAAGGCTGTGTATAATTGTGTGTTCGGGCGTTGTGGCGTGCGCCTGTAATCCAACTAACAGTGGAAATTATAAACTGATTCAGCGGACCCAGGTTCGAGACTGAGTCACGTCTTTCGGATGGTGACGTTAAAGGTCGGTCCCCAGACGTAAATAATCATATCTGATTGACACACGTGTGTAAAAACCCAATTACACACACACACACACACCATGTCCAATATCATGATGTTTGTTTTTAGATTGAGAAATAGAATATTGCTGTAGCTTGGCATATATTCAGGATATTTATACTAAGAATGTAATGCATGAAATAAATAAAAAATACCAATAATATCAATAACAAATACCAAACTATGGCTCGCTCGGGTGACATTTTGGAAGTGAAAGACAGCTGGTACAGCAAAACATACAATAGCGCCACCTTACGAGAAGATGATCACCTTTGTAGAGTGTGGAGTTTGGCGAGAACTAGAAAATCAAGTGACTTCTCTGATTTGGAATATTTGTAAATGATCATGTATAAATAGGGACAGTTAGGGAAGTGAGCCATGATGAGCGACAGACATGAACGGGTTGATAAATATAATTATATATATATATATATATAGATTAATAGGTAGGGATATAAATATTTACGTATAAGTCACCACATACATAAGTTAAACAGATAGATACTATAGCTATACAGATAGACAAGAAGACAAATCAATGAATACAAAATTAGATAAATATATATATACATATATTATGTTCGTCGTCCTTCCTACGGGAAGAGGACCATCTTCATACATCATCCATCTGTGGGATGGGTACGGAGGTGGCTGATGAGGCCAATATATATATATATATATATATATATATATATATATATATATATATATATATATATATATATATATATATGTATGTATACTGACACAGTTGCTTGATAGTCCTATATTTATCTATAAACAGATAAATATGCACGGATATCATCAAGTATAATCTCCATGTTATTTCGTTTCTTTTGCAAACATGAACGCCTTTACAAACTCGACTATTTTCAGGCCTTGCAAACGGTTTTCACTCTTCAGTAGTTTTAGTAGATGCTCAAGGGGCAATCAATTTACTTCTGAAGAGTGTATCTTCTTCCCCCATAAGAATGCTGGAGATGTGAGCAAACTTTAGTTCTAACAATTAACAATAAACACCTTATAACTCAAAGACGTGTCTTGCATGCTTACAAGCTTCACGTTTTTTTGTTTGATGTGGACCTCATTGTCGAAAAAAAAACTTGGACGAAAATGAATCGAGAAAATGAACATCAGTTCATTTTACGGAGGGTTGTCATCTGTAAGCTTAATCTTTCATGTTTGAAAAAAAAAACAATGGTTGTTTGCTTTTTTGTTGTCAGAAACTTTTGCATAAAATGTCATAGTGCATGAATCCATGTTGAATGAATTAAATGAAAGAACGGAACGTTTCAAGCAAAGTCATTGTCGTTTAGTGTGTTAAATTGTGAAATTTCTCTTTATTTTGCCTTTAGAAGAAAGAGTTTATAAAAGTTTATAATAAAAGAGGATATAAACAGGAAAATATGAAAAGAAAGAAGAAGGAAAAAGAAGAAGAAGATGATGATGATGAAGAAGAAGAAGGAGAAGGAGAAGAGGAGGGGAAGAGGAAGAAGAAGAAGACGTAAAAATCAGAAAGAAAAAGAGAAGGAGCGGTCTTAAGAAGAACGAATTATAATTGACATGGGAAGGGTTAATGTTTGAAAAAAGGAAATCATAAAGGTGAAATACTATCAAAGCGCATGCGCGAACTTCTCCGTCTTGGTCGATGCTTTTTCTTGTCATAGAAACGAAGATGGCGGATGGCAAGGGACGCAGCGATATTTGAAAGCAGAATTTCTTCTATTTCATTGTTTGAATCATCTAGAATTAGTGCGTCATCGATTATATACTACTTTAATATAACATTAAAATCTTGTGATGTTATTTGGAAACTCAGGATCGTGGATTTTGAAAGAGAAAAAAGAAGTTATAACCCGAGGAATGCGGACAGGCGGACAGGTAGATCGAAAACATGGATGCAGTGATAACTTCCTCGGACTTTGTTTGGTGTTGATTTCGTGTTGTTGTTTTTTCGTTTTAAGAAGTATTCAAGATACGAACTCTGATGATGACAATAAATTTAAAGTGCAGTGTTTTCCTTGTTTTGTCCTATCTTATTTGCTGTGTTTTCATAATAAAGATCTATTTCAAACTTCATGTCTTTTTTTTTTCTTTCAGCATGTTTCTAGTGATGAAAATATGACGTCGGTTTCACCTTGAAGTTGTAAATGTTTTGTGAAAAGTGGGCATTTTTTTCTTGTTGTTTTTGCCTTGATAGTTGTTTTTGGTTTTTCTGCAGTGAATTTAGTATTTTTCTTATGTTTTGAGTGGTTTCAATATTACGTTTTGCATACGAATAGAGTAAATAGGGTGACTATGCCAAGATCGATATGTGGTATAGAAACCTTATTGTCCTATAACAAAAGGCGGGTCCCATAAAATTCCGCCATTTTGTTATTGATGTTTAAAGGCGAGATCAACAGAATAAGATGCTACACTACAAGCAATTATAATTGCTCTTAAATTTCTTCCAAAGTTACAGGGTAATTGGAATTACAACATTAGAAATTATTTCATCTTCAGTCAATTGCACTGAATTGCGCTGATAATGTCATACGTTGAAAGTATTCTTGCTAGATAGTGGTGGGATAAAACCTCAAATATTTCCTCATATATTTTTGTTAAATTTCAACCGAGATGACAAGACATCACTATGAAAGGGATAAGAACATAGTAGATTTATCTACTATTGCATCTACCCATTATAAATGTCTATCTCTCTCTCTTTCTCTCTCTCTCTCTATCTATCTGTATGTTTATCTAACAATCTATCTATCTATCAATCTATCTATCTATCTATCTATCAGTCTATCTATCTATATCTATCAATTTATTTATCTGTCTCTATATCTATCATTCTAAATGTTATCGGTATATCTATACATCAGTCTATCATAAACTGATGTACAGATGTATAAATAACATATAGATTGATAGTAACACTGCGCAATCCCTCATCCTCCTCGTTTGGTTCCTGATGGAATGTTGAGGAGTAACAAGAAGAAGAAGAAGATAGATAATAGAGAGAGATATAGATAAATATAGATATATATATATATATACAAGCAGGTAGATAAAAAAGTAATGAAAGATATAGATATATAGGTAGATGAACTATTTACATATTTACATCTATCTATTTACTTATAAGATCTATCTACCGATCTGTCTATCAATCGATCTATATATATATATATATATATACAGCTTTCTCTCTATTTATAGCTACCTAACTAGATATCTATTTATATAACTAGCCATTTATCTATAAATCTGTACATCTATACATGCAGCCCCCTCTCCCCTTTGGAAATTCGGTCAAGATACATTTGTGATGTCATGTACGAAGAAGTATCCGAAGTAGCTAATTTCGTGATTTATAGAACGAATATAACCGCACTCAAGAATGTGTACAAAAATAATAAATGAATGAAAAATAAAAAAGATGACCCTAAATATGAATATACATTGAGAAAACAAAATTTTAAGATTTAAAGGGGAAAAAATTACATCATGAATGGAGAAAGAGTCCAAGTATGAGGGTATTTCCTTTTTATAATCAATATAATGACTGGATGATAGGATAAATCATAACATGCAGGGGGGGGGGGCATTTTGAATACATGTCTCCCAACCCTGAAACTAAGGTCCCCCAAGTGCTTCTCCCTACCCACCCCCAGTCGTCGATGACGCCTCCAACGTCCGTTTCCAAAATAATTACGCCTATCTTCGGTCATTAATGTAACCCTATCAATTATTTGGTTATTCTATACTTTTCCTTTCCTGTTTCGACATATTTTTGTATACCGTCAATATCTTGCACATGTTTAATAACTGCATGTGAAAATTAGTTCATGCTCTTTATTCCAATACATTTGCCGATCTGCGTCCAATATATTTATCTCACTTTCCCTAACAATTTGACTTCTCCGGTCTCACCCTTTTTCTTTCCCGATCCATAGTTCTAGAATTTCCATCAAATTTTTGCTTTCTAGAGCAATGTCTCTATTATTTTGTTCTACCCCATTCAATTCACTGTCCAAGAGACTTTTTAGGGGGGAAGAGACTTTTTTTGAAAACATGTGATATTGATCGTCCTGCTACGATAACAATTGTGTATCGATCTCTCTGCCAAGCCGATTATTACGATTAGGAAGATGTAACAATACCAAAAGTTCTTTCGTAATCGGGTAAAGAAAATACATTGTAAATAAAATGGGTTTGAGAGACAAAATACACCATGCAGAAAGTTATTATCGGTGCAATTCTTTCTAAAGCTGTTACATTGTCTCCTTTTCTTTATTTTTCTCTTAGTCTCCTTTTTTTCCTTCTCTTTCATCTTATATGGCCTTCATATCATGCTTGGCGCGTTTGTACTCCACCCCTTCTTCTTATCTCCTTTGCTACCTATCTTGACTTTTCTATTGTTTTCCCTTCCCTTTCTTCTCCTCTCTTTCCATTTCATTTCCATCTGTTTTCTCTTCTGTCACTCCCATGTTTTTCCTCAACATTTAGCATCGGTTGTCCAATGAAGCCCTTAAATAGATAATAAATTAATGAAAAATTAAAACATCCATGTCTAGATAACTAGTTTCTGTTTAGAGGTGCTTTGGTCTAATGGATAAGTCACCTGACCAGCTCATGTTTCGAGTGCGAACCTTAGCTGCGGTATTAATGTCCTTTGGAAAATATTTCTACAATAATTGCCACTCCGTACCCAGGTGCATGAGGAATGAATGCATATCGGTAGGAAGTCAAAGTCCAGTTTGTGATTAACTTTGTCGTATGCCCTCAGATGAACATAATGGTAGGGATACTCCATATGGAGTGAAGATGGTGCACGATATTTGTGCTTGGTTGAATGTGATGACTGAGGGGGGGGGGGGGGGGGACATTAATCCAATACGTTCGGAAGCATTAGTAGCGTATACGCACAGCTTTATAAATCCAAGTTATCATTATTTCATGAAACGCGGTTCTCAAACATTCTCCAAGGAACCCGTCGTGACATTTTGTTCCATAATTACAACATCTCGTTTTCCATTTTCAAACCAGGTCTTCCAAATACTTCTATTTCAAACCAGGTCTCCCAATTCTAGTATTTCTACTATTTCTCCTCATGGAACGTACGTGACGAAAGCATTAGAAAAACAAACTATTTGTGAACGTTTGTAACCAGATCTAAGACATCATTCCACAAGGATAGACACTGATATTTTCTCATTTTTTCCGAGATTGAACTGTTGGGACCAATGATTGGTACCTGGCATGGGTATACGTGCAAAAACAAAAGTTAGCAGTAGGCCTACATGTTTCTAGAATAAATAAGACACCATAATGGAACAGGAAGATGGGGGCAATTGAGACATTGGTACAATTTATTCGAAACGTTGAACTAGTGAACCCTTCTGATGCGGTCAAGCCAAAAATTCGATTTTTTTTCGATTAGTCTTCACAGTTCATTGCTTAACTTAATCATACCCTTCAAATTTCGTTGCACTAGTTTTAACGATGGCATTATCGCACCAACTTTATAAAAAGAATGCACATTTCAACAGCTTCATGTCTTGGCACCAGAGGCATCGATATCTTTTTTTTTTTCTTTTTTTTTTATGGGGTGGGGTGACTGGAAACATAGACTATACAAAGACAGGGGCGTCGATCCGTCTTTTTTTTCGGATGGGGGGGGGGCGATGAAGGTATATAATACATACCCTTCATCGGTTCATGATTTTTATAATGCCTCTTAATTACCAGCTTCTTCACGGTTACACGAAGCAGGGAAAATTAGAGAATTTGCGCGCGGAGCGCGCGGCAAAATTGGAATCTGATCGTGTAATACCTTTTGTATTTCATTGTTTGGAAGGTTTCATTTCCCAAGTTTTCCTGATTTTATTTTACACCTCTGGATTTATGGGGGGGGGGGGCAAAACGATATGTGTGCCCCCAGAAAATATTGGGCAACTATCCCCTGCCCCCAGGATCACGTCCCTGAATCCTTTATTATCCGGGGGTAACTACCATAACCCCTTGCTATGTAGTGCCCTTAAACCCTTCACATATATTTGTCCGACATAGCAACAACTAACATTTTTTTCCAGCTGAAACCTCCTTGTACCAAAGAGGTGCAAAGTGATGCCCTTTTTTCAGTATTTGCATTATCAAATCGAACAGAAAATATTAAGAATTTTCGTCGCATGATTTTTTTTTAAACTACATAATCAACTTTTTCAATAATTGATTTATTTCAACGAAAAGCTTATTTATAATAACGTGGGTGCCATTAATGCTTATATAAACACAATTAGAGACTAGTTTTGTTGCTCAAAATGCTTTGCAGTGTAAGTCGTACTTTATACACGTCTAGAGTGACAATAGTATTGCAAATTTTAACGATTTTACTGCTGCGTCTTTAGTGTTGCTTGAATATTTAAAGACTTATTGATGGCGTCAACGTGATGTGGATGAGAATTCCATAGTAGTAACTTGGATTTTTTTAGGAGGGGATGGGCCATTTATAGTAACATACTGAATAAAACTTCAAATCCAGTCTTTATTAGGAGGCAACTTCCCCCAATACCCTTACTTGGATCAACGCTCATGTGTCATGCTATGACTGGCATATATGCAAATGTAATTTCATATTTTCACCATATCTGTTGAGAAACTTAATTAAAGGATGCTTAAAACATTACGTTTAAAAACTGAACACTTCCCTCTGAATGAGGTCAAAGAGGTCAAATCTATTTTTCGTTCCACATGAAAAGACATGGGCATCGATTAATTTGAGGAGAATTGGTAAACAACGCCAATGGGGGTATTGATCTATCATTTTGATACATTTTGATTGAATTGGAGTTAACAGGTTTCATAAACAAATGTGCCTAGCAGGTGGTATGATGGCACAGTTTGCAAATCACTTTTCATCAAGAAAAACATATCGTATATAATTATTATCAGCATTGCATGCATGAACAACTGTCCTGTTTTTTTCAATAAAAGCTGCAGTGATTGGGATATTTTGGAAGCACTTGCCCATGATTTATTTATTATCGTTCAGTGTGTTTGAAGCTCCTTGGTTTAGAGAAAACATTTTCCTTAGTTTGACTATACAGTATATAGTCAAATTAAGTCAAATCAAGCACATAATATGTGCTTGTTTATCATTCAGACATAGACGAATTTTTCTTTTTTCACTTGGCGTGAGCTATCTCTCTGTCGAAATCACTTTGCGCTCACTTTCGTATCATTTAATTTTCAACGTTGAATATTACACCTACGGTACCTTTGATCAATGCTTGTGAAATTTCTGATCAATAAGAGATCATTGTCCTCAGATTGTCATTATCAGATATTCTACGTAGGTGGGCAATATGCTCACTACTCTATAACACGATTAATATGATACTCTTTTTTGTGACCAACTTATGACTTTGATTTCTAGAACACTGAACGATAGATGAAACTTTATTGATTATCAGCGTACAATTGGTTTGATTCATTCGAATGATAAGAAGACCCAACTTATCAATAAACAAAATTAATTCGGCAACACGACATAGTTTTATAAAATCATTGCTCGGGGTCAAAGTTATGTGGTCTCAAATGTCATTCATATCAATAAAATTAACATTATCAACGTAGTTGAACGTACCAGCCGTACCAGCTACTCATTAACAATAATATCGCATTTAATGTTTAGAGTAAAAAATGCAACCAAGAGGTAAAGTAACAGCATCCCAAATAGGTGCAAATTTGAATCTTAAAAGGATTCATCTTTTTCGTCTTGCACCTTTATGTGCAAATGCGCATCCTACACGAAGCCTGACTAGCAAGTACGCAGCATTGCCGTGAGTAAGGGTTAATGAAATCAATTATTTTACCCTCAGAGGTGCTGATATTGTACAGGTTTAGAAATGGTCTTATGGGATATCGGCTAATTTAGCCGACATCCCGTAAGACCATTTCTAACTAATAAATAAATGGAATTTTTGTATCAAATTTGATAACCACGATGTTCTTGTATTTCCTTTGGAAATAGATAAATTCGCTTGAAACTTGATTTGATAAATTCTTATAGACAATAGAATACTTAAAAATGCTTGAAAGTGAGCAGCCAGAAACATACGGCTTTATATACGTCTCATTCGAGAGAGAATTTCTGCATAGAAATCAGAGCAACGAAAACCATGCTTAATGCGTTGTGCAATAGGACAGTAGGGGTATGACTGTCGAAAAACACCTCACTCTTATCCACTTGCTTTTACCATTTTACGGTAAATCATTGAATTGAAAAGAAACGAAATAAATTAAATCGGGGGGACTGAAGGGTCTAGATTACAGTGATGAAGAAAATCTAGGACTTAGCAACATAATAGGATGTTTACGAGTCAAGTTCAGTGGTACGAAGGCTGGAAGTATGTGTCAACGAAATATATTGCGTGTTTAAAGGTTCGCGTGGGGTCTCTAAATAAATTTGTTTCTGATCGGGGCGTTAAGGCTACGAAATTACAGATTTACCCAATTGTTTTTCCCTCCCTTTTCAACTCATTGTTTTCCTCCGTCTCCGATTTTTTCCTCTTTTTTTGAATTTGTGGCCGTTTTCCAGTCCGGGAGAGCGTAAGAAGTACGTCACTAAATAAAACATGATTCGTCGAGGCGAACATGAGAATGTCTCGAGCCCGTTGTCTCTGGGGACGAAAACAGAGAAGGAGCCGAAAATCATACGAAGTCAGGTGTTTTTCTACGCTGGCGTATAGATCCGAGGGGGAGGGGCCGCTACGGACAGATACAAGTTGCCACGCCCATTTTTATTTGGGGTGCCTCTCTCTCTCTCTCTCTCTCTCTCTCTCTCTCTCTCTCTCTCTTTCTTTCCCTCCCCTTTCTCCTTTTCTCCTCTTAAGCAGTCTCTCTCTCTTTCTCTTTCTCTTTCTCTGTCTATCTCTCTTTCCATCCTCACCCCCCTCTCTCTCTCTCTCTGATGCTCCCTGTAGCCATGGGAAGACCCCTTTACCGTCATTATATGAAATTATATGTGTTTAAGCTCTTTTTTAAGACTTACCCATTTATGTGGGCAACGTGTGACAAATAAAATCCAAATAAACATTACCATAAAATATTTCCAAAGATCAAAATGCATGAAGGAAAAAGTTAAAATTCAATTACGAAAGAGGGAAGATGTCACTCATAGAGAGAAAGGATCATTTGGCCGTCAGCCAAATCTAAGATGCATAACCATGTAACGTGCAGAACGTTTCCAGTTTCCAGCATTTTTGGAGAATTTGTTTTAAACATTTTGTTATAATGTCTTCATTAATGATTACAGTTTAAGCGCATGTGGGGGGGGGGGCAAGGATTCCTTGTACGCTTATTGAATTTATGTTGGAGTTCACCAGAATTATATGATTTTCATGTCGACAAGATTTTGACGATGGTTATTGATTTCTTGTGAACTATCCGAGACATAATGAAGTGTGAAGATAATTCTTCTTTGACCCTGAATGTCATTGATGTATAAAATTACCTCAAGGAGATTTCTTCATATAGGATATCCTTTGCGATAAGAAGTCCGACTTCTTCATTCATTCACTTCGACAAAATTATCACTTTGGGGCAGCCATCATACAAGCTTTGCTTTCTTAGCATGCCCCTCCGTTTCAAAGTATATGTTAGGTCGATAATGATCCGTTCGTGTAAATTATTTTTTGTACTCTTCTCAATACACTTATCTTTGTATTATTAGTTTGATATATACAAGGTTATTACATTGTTTTATGTATAATCATAGAATCGATATGTATCAGATGACTTTGAAACGGAAAAATAAATCAAATCAAATCAAATCAAATCAAATCAAATCACTTAATGATTTTGCTCGAAGAACGAATTACAGCATTTTTCACTGGAACTCAGGAAAATTGTAATCATTACCATAGTAACTAAGGAACTATAGGAGGAGAAGGAAACATAACGTGCTCGTACGAGAAACATAAATACCCCTCCGCGAACATACAAATAAAGTAAAGAGAAGGGGGTTTGATTTCAAGTAGAAATCTTTCATGTCGGCACTTAACTCTACCTTGCCGGGATCAAGTGGGGGAGGCATGGGGGTTATGATGGCTAGGATAGTCGGAATAGTTGTCTGTGGTTGCTCTTGGTGTAATCTTTTTGTTTTTGTTTTAGAGGGCACGGGTGCTAGTCGATGGGGGTACGTGGTGTCGTGAAGGGGTGTCGATTGTGTGACGATTTAGATAAAAGTACAACTTTGAATAGGTATGCACGGTGTCTTGATCTACATTCAGGGCCCTGTTTAATTTAAATAATAATGTTATCAATAACAATTTTAAGTAATTGATACAGGCTACTGGAACAAATACATTTGATTGGCTATAAGTAAAGTTGTCTTAGATCAATGGCAGTTATTAACGATTTATATTTTTTTATGCTACGGGAAACTGGTGTTTGTTCATGTATATGGTTATGAATATTGGGTCAAATAAAACAAACGTTATCACTTGTTAGTTGAAGTTATTGGTTATTATGACTTTCTAAAGAGTGTTTGATTTTGAATTTTTAAATTATCAATTGTTTACAACAAGTATTCTTAATCGAACTAAGCAGTCAAACTAGCTTTGATTTTAACTTTGATAATGACGTCACCCTGGTTACTTCTAGTGATTTTGAATACATTTCAAATGAGCTAACTCGTAACAAAATAATAATAATTATATATCGAATCAACTCGAAGTGAGGGATGACTTCGCTAAGAGCAATAAATACGTAACGCAGTTAATTTCATCACTCTTTCTTAATTGGTAATGTTTTGTGTTTTCCGTATTGTTGGATATAATGTTAAGTTTCCGTCTCTTTGTGTATTTTCATTCCTACTTTCTTTATTTCTTCATCATGATATCAATGCATTTTATACCAGAAAGTGTAAAGCCCCACTACCTCTTTAAAATTCTACCATTGCCCCCTACTTGCCCTGTTCAAAATGTTGTTCATGTTCTCATCCAAAGTCAACATTGAAGACGATATCGTGCAGAAACGCACACCGGTCGACTAGGAGACCGCCAAAGAGATTGCTGGCATTTCATAAAACATGAAGGAGAAACTGTATCCATAGGTGCAAGACGGTGTCATGTGACATGGTCACCTGATCGAATCTAGTCCTGGTGGATGATGGGTACTGGATGGATGTGGGAGGAGGAGATGTTTGCGAAAGTCAGGGAGGAGAGAAATAAATATATGTGTTAGGGAAAAGTTTCGGAAGATCAGATATATGTAAGTTTCGAGAATGATGAGGAGGGATCTACAAGATCAGAGCCCTCTTGCATAAAAAGTTGCGTTTAATCGCAACTCAAGATATTAAACGCAAGTCCAAATACGCGATCGTGATTGGCTGAAAATCAAGTTGCGTTTAATTTCTTGAGTTGCGATTAAACGCAACTTTTTATGCAAGAGGGCCCAGGAGGGGAAAAAAGGATGTAAAAAGAGGAGGGAAAGGGGAGGGAAGTGAAAGAGGACGAAAGAAGAAAAGGGAAATATGAATTCGTTTTTATCATATTTTCGAGTTCTTTTATTAAAAAATAGATCAGGACATTTAATTGGATTGTTAATGATCAGTTAACGTAGCCTGTAATGTTGGAATATCATTTAAGTATTACCCTATATACGGTATGTCATGGTGAACAATGTTTGGTATATTATTACCTCTTTTTATTTCTTTTACAGTCGAAAAGAAATATCTTCTTTTTCGTCTGACAGAGGATGCGTGTATTTATGTTACATCCTTGTGTGACTGTATGATTGAAAGAGAATCAATCATATTATCTGTAATACCATGGTAGGTCTGTTCATAGCCTTAAAGCCTGCTTAACAGGGGATCATATATAAAGAAGGAGAAAGAAGAAGTAAAATAGAGAACACAATTTTCAAAGAACGCATCGGTGATAGGCAAAATAAAGAAGATAGCAAGAAAGAACAAAATATTACACTAACAACATGTATAAGAAAAGAAAAGGGGTTGAGCAAGATGATAACAAATCAATATTGAATTTATTTTCAGATGGAGTTAAACAGAACGAAAAGAAAAGAAAAGTTAGAGAAAGGAAGAATATAATACCACAGACCTGCAGATCAGAAATCATGCCTGTAAACTCGCGAAGCACTTTTGCCCTTTTCTCTATTACTAATGCATGCCCCTATTTGAAGCGCTAACTCAACAGAAAGAGTTTTTGAAAAATCCCCGAGTCGCCATTGTTTCTTTAGAAAGCAACCAGACAAAGATACGTCATTAAATATTTACAAGAGCTTTGTGAATAGAACGATACCGGAGACATGGAGAAGGAACAAGACTCGGATTAAAGACCTGTTCCTACCAACCTTCAGCGAACACGAACAGGTACTAGTCTAACTCTCTTTTTTTGTAAGGACTTAGAGCTAAAAAGGATAACCCATATCGATTAGTAAAACAGTTAGGTTGTTGGTAATCTTTTCATTATTTTTCTTTACAAAAGCCACCGACTTTCAGAGTTTTAGTCCCATGCTAAGAACTAAATCCTTCTTAATTCGTGGAGGGATCAGAGCTGAGAAAGAACGCTACTCAATTCACATAAAGGGGGACAAGTCTTTTGGGTGCCCATGAATTGAATTTTTGATGTGTTGGGGGCTGGGAATGTCTTAATACCTTCACTTTGTGTATAAACTCCGTGTCGAATTTAGCGGATTACAAGCAAAACACATCAAAACGTGAGAAAGGGGAAAGATGTTGGTGATTGTTAATTCCTAAAGAGGATTTGCTCTGTATACTTATACATTAGATGAGCACCATTTCCTGACATGAATAAGAATTTCCTTACAGATAAACTAATCTTGACCTCTGCACGAAAACAAAAACACATAAAAACAAACAAACAAACTTAAAGTTTTGCAGTTGTTATTGTTGTGTGTCATTCCTTTAATATTACCCCCCCCCCAAAAAAAAAAACAACAAACAAACAAACAAACAAAAACAAATATATATATATATATATATATATATATATATATATATATATATATATATATATATATATATATATGGGTAAAATTACTTTTTGTTATAACTTGACTTTCATTTATATTTTTATCGATGATATGTACAGCAATTTCTAAGAACAAAGTGTCATTTTAGTGTAGCATGGGTAATGATTATTTGCTTTTGATATAATGTCGATGGAAATACATAGTTAGCTATTGGTTCGAGACCGAGATCGAAACTCACAGTAAACTTTGACAACTTAGCACATTTGTCCCTATTGCCTATACTTTCTTTCATTGGTTTATACAATTTTCTTTCATGAATGGCTCTCCATGAAGAAGTATTTTGTGATCTAATCTAACCCTCCGTAATATACCATTTCTTCTGAAAGTGTCATCTTTTCAGCATATATTTCTTTAGCATTAGAAAACTGTATTTTTTTTCACCAATCAGATACTTGCCATAGATTGAAGTATGCTGGCGCCCCCTTTGGGCCAACGTGTTGCGTTGTCAAAGTTTAATGACGCAAAAAGAAAAAAAAATAATAAGACTTATACACGCTGATTGAAAACAGAACGAACGAACTGCATAATATGTGATGGATTCTGTCACTATCTTCTGCCTCTTTTATTTAGAATGTTGACTAAATTCATAAGTTGTTGTGTGAGAGCTTATGATGCCTACCAATGCCTACCAATAGCCTTTCACCAGTGTTAACAGATATAGTTTCAGGATATGTGTGTGACTGTGTACTTTTTTCCCCATTCATAGACACACACAAAATTGTGAATCTTGACAGCGCTGAATGGAAGCACAATTATAATTTGAAAATGACATTTTGACGAATAAGACGAATATCTAGAAAATTGTGATCAGATATTATAAAAGCATCTTTCTTTAAGTTTATTTGCAATTCTAATATTTTAGTTCAAGAGAATGACAATTCTGATAATGAACAAGTTAGTATTTCATTTAAGGAAATGTATTTTTGAAGGCACAGTCCAACATGATATTTTGTCCCTGTGGCCTAGTGGTTAAGGCACTGGCCAACGGAGCCAGAGACCTGGGTTCGAATCCCGGCAGAGACACAAATGCTCTCGCAGTTACATGTTGGTATTGTGTTTTCTTATTAATTTATATTTATTACTACCATCGGGGATAGAGGAGTATAAAACATATCAAATCTATTTTTTAATCATCCGAATTAACTCACAGAAAATAAATGTAGTAGACAAAGAAACATTTTTCTAGATTCTTTTAGACTCTTCGCCTCTTCTTATTCTTCTTTCTTTATCTTAATCATCATTGTCAGCATCATCATCATCTGTTTATTAATTATCACTATATTTCTATCTCCCTCCTCTCCTTCCTCTTTTTTTTTCATATTCACCAACCTTTTAAGTAAGTTTGGTATATATACCGGATAGTGTCTGATCATTAAGCTCGGTAAAGCAAGGGTAATACATCGAATAGTATACAGCGCTTTGCGTCCTCAGGAAAAAGCGCTCCATAGATCTGACTATTGTTGTGTGTTTTTATTTTCTATATCTTAATCATATTTCTCTCTGTGTGTGTTCCTCTTTATATTCTCCCCTACTTCTCGTCCTTAGTGGCATGTTATTTATATGTTTCTTGTGTTATCGTTACCCCTCTCTTTCTCTTTCTTTCTCTTTCTCTCTCTCTCTCTCTCTCCTCGTCTCGTAACCTTCACATATTATTCTTTTTTTCTCTCTCTCATAATTTCTGACCCTTCTTTTATATTCTTCTGCAATCTTCTCCTTCCCATCCTTGTATTTCAAAGGCAGAGTGAACATCGATATCGACCATGCACAGTAGGCGATGTACGGAGATAGATACCGTATAATGGTCGCTAAATTTAGCCCCCTAATTGATAAAAGGGCTCTGCAAACACTCAAAATGTGTGATTGAAGGGGTGGGTCAACTCAAGAGGTGAAAGGGGGCAAAATACTTACAAACAGGAACATGTGTTACTCCTTCTTCACTTTGTATAACCCAGCATGTATGCCATCCTTTACGCTGGGATAGAAGACGGGTAAAAACAAATAGCCGGAGAGGAACGTGAAATGCATTAATAGCATTCTTGTTGTAACTCTGCTTTTTGGTCTTTTGCAAAAAGCGTGATTGTGCACATTTTGTATACAACATAAAACAAAATAATGAGTGATTGGGTTTAATGGGAAACACGTTTATCTTATAAAGAATTAAACCTGTCTAATTTAAACAAATCCTGCACTGATGTTACATCCCCAAAATAAAAGCAACTTCTTTGAAATATATATAGGGGGAATATTATAAGTCGTCAAAGTCACGCAACTTATGCACAACATTAATCCACTATATCGGTATAGTAGTAGTATATCAGACGTAGTAGAAAGTAGTAGTAGTAGTAATAGTAGTAGTAGTAGTAGTAGTAGTAGTAGTAGTAGTAGTAGTAGTAGTAGTAGTAGTAGTAGTAGTAGTAGTAGTAGCAGTAGCAGCAGCAGCAATAGTAGTAGCAGCAGCAGCATTAGCAATAGTAGTATAGGCAGCAGCAGCAGCAGCAGCAGTAGTAGTAGTAGTAGTAGTAGTAGTAGTAGTAGTAGTAGTAGTAGTAGTAGTAGTAGTAGTAGTAGTAGTAGTAGTAGTAGTAGTAGTAGTAGTAGAAGTAGTAGTAGTAGTAGTAGTATAGTAGTAGCAATAGTAGTAGTAGTAGCAGCAGCAGCAGCAGCAGCAGTTTTAGTAGTATCAGCAGCAGCAATAAAAGTAGCATTATATACAGTACTAAAAGCGGTATTGTGAGCAGTAGTAAATGATCATATGATAATGTTAAGAGGAAGCAGCAGTTTGGCTCTTATTGGTGGAAGTATACTGACTGACAGTAGTGGTATAAACTGACATATTTGAGTAAT
This sequence comes from Heliocidaris tuberculata, assembly GCA_025618425.1. Classification (NCBI taxonomy): domain Eukaryota; kingdom Metazoa; phylum Echinodermata; class Echinoidea; order Camarodonta; family Echinometridae; genus Heliocidaris; species Heliocidaris tuberculata. Next base: position 17,007,760 of record CM046835.1, on the reverse strand, counting down.
AAAACTTCTTAACTAACTTTTATCCAAATACCACTGTTTCAAAATGATCAAAATTTATCATGTTTGTATTTTGAAAATTGGTGATTGTTTATAGCGATATTCACCCATATTTGTTTGCATCTTGTAACATTAATGTTGTCGACCTATATAATGATACACCTGTTCCTTGAGATTCTTTCACCAACGAAAATGTTCAGGGAAATATGAATTGACAGCAATTAGTTTTCCGAAGTAGTCACCTGTTGTTACACCAGACAGCATGAAACGTATTTCATATCTAGATTGTCCCTCCTATTGTGTTTTCTTTTAGGGGAAAACATTGTTTTTCTTCTGGTAGTCCAAGCTGCCTTGAAAGTCACATAAATATTGAGCATATTCATTTGTTTTACATGTTGCATTTCCCTGTTGGGACACTGCAATTAATAGTTTCAAAATATATGAATAAAAACATGTGCAAGTTATTATCTGTGATTGAAGTTAGTGCTTGTGGCACTTATATATGTACATGTATATATAATTTACCACCCGTTATGTTAATGCTCCCTTGATTAAAAAGAACATTTTAAAGAAATGGATGACGATATTCATTTAATGGACTTATTGATAGAAGTAAGGACATGATTGCATTCGGCTTTAGTCCCATCCTAAGGGCCTACAGAGTCTAAGAGCTCAAGAGCAATCCGCTAAGAGTAATATTGTTTCCAAGCGTTTATGGACCTTGTTAGGAAATTATTGAAATTTTGTTGGAAAAACAATAGTGATAAACATGAACAAAATATAGAGATAACGTTTCCTTGGTGTATAAGTTGCCATTTTAGGGGACTAGGCGGAAAACAACTTATTAACAGAAATTTCTTAGTTACTATTCTTGGATTAGTTCGGGGCGGGCAAAAAATTCACTCCTGTATTTTACTTGCATAATATTCAAGCGTCATTATTACTGATAATATTCAATCAAAAGTTTATTCACCTTTTTTCTAATTATAAGTAATATCAGCATAAATAAAAGCAAATATCATTTGATGAATCTGTGGATAAATTATCTCATGACTTACGCTCTTGCAAGAACCTCATCTTTTATGAATGAAAATTCAAATTGGACGGAGCATGAAATGGAAATGAAATAGGATACGGACTGGCAACCGGTTGCCATGGCAATTTGATAGAAACCCCACTTGACAGGGCTGGCTGCTGTAAATAGTTTGGAGAAGGGTAGAAAGTACAGTGATCTGATTGCAAGTTTGATATTAAATGATCAGCAGCTGCTCTTGAAGTGGATCCACCCAAAAGCTATGTCTTTGGATGTTTTTTTCTTCTCAAAACCCCCAAAATGTACTATAAAATCCGAACCACTGATATCATTCATATATATATATATATTTGAAAAATGTACACGTATAATGAAAAGCAGAGGCCCATTTTCATTTTCATCTTGCAAAAGACATTTCTTTTTCTTTTGGTGTAGGGAATCGGGGTCGTAAAACTACCGGTCCAGTGGTTCAGTGCATGGGGTACAGAATAACAACAAAATTGATTAAATTGAAGGCCAATTTACCATAAGTTATCTATTTGTCGAATTGTATAGAAGCAAAGAAACCTAAACAAGATTAATCAGTTATACTTGAATGGTTAGAGTAGGGATATAGTATAGAGTCAATACTACATGGAAATACTTCACTGATCAAGTCTAATATACGACGAAAAAAAGGTGGATGGGAGGCTAACATTTGTATCATATTTGGCTCCACAGATGTTTCGTTAGAGATGTCTTTGTCAAATTCATGAGGTTTATCCATTTTCCCAAAGACCTATGCTAAAGTATATAGGACACTATACATGCTATATGCTCTTTAAAATTTGCCACGAGGGTACTTATGTGTCCGATCATCGATCATTTGGGGGCAGTTTTGTTTTACCCAACTTGGGAATCATTTTGCCCATTTTGAAGTAACTATTCATTATTTTGACCCTAATTTGACAATATATTACCCAAGTTGGGCAAAAATATTGCCCAAATTCCATGACTCGGCAAATGTGTACATCTTTTAATTTTTGAAAAGGAATTACATGAATATCGATAATTATATTAGATATTATCAATAAAATTATATTATGGTCATTAGTATTAGAATTGTATAATTTTATTTAGTAATATACCATTAAAGGCATCATCTCTACGTGTAGTCTATTTGGATGATTTTAATTCAAGCCATGTTCATAGGAAGAAACATTCACTATTGATCAGCAGTACCTTGGGAAGTCAGAGTTTTGATCCCTTCCCCTCTGCCTTTTCTCCTTCCTCAAACATGTAGATAATCCATCAAAAACTACCCTACAATGGGCATGAAAAAGCTGTGATGGCCTAATTAAGTTCCCTTTAATCTACTCGAGAACCCATTTTCACTTCTCTACCCTAAAGTTGTAGGTACTAATCTTAAACCTTCATTTCCCGCTTTTCATAAAAGCATCGCGGCGGGATTTTATGTGTTTTTAGTCCCCTTTTATAACAACACTCTTTATCCGTTTAATCGCATTACAACTGGTTTGTTTTTCATTTTTAAAGTACTTTCAACAAATCGGCCTAGATCGCTTTCAATTAGTCAACTTGATCAGATGAATACTACACATCAAAGGCGATGTTGGTAGGATTAGGAAAGGATTCGTATTTTATTCGAAAAGTTTAGTAAAAACACCAGATAATCCAAGCCTTTAGGAACAAGACTTACATGGTAGAAAATACACTATTTAGTGAACGAGTGATTATATCCGCTTATTCAACACGACGCGTATAAACTCTTATTCTTTTTAAGTTAAAAAAACCCCGGAGGCATGGATCAAAGATTGCAAGTAAAAATTGTTTGGAATTGAAGAAAGAAGGCTTGGAAGGTATGGCAGGAACACATGAATAAGCCAATTAGACTGATAGTAATATAGGACTAAAAGCAATTAAGATAATCACATATACACTTTGATGTCATTAAGGCCCTTACATGCACCCCTCCCATTTTAACTAAATATACATAATTCAAAATAAATAATTAAATCTAAAGCTAGCGAAAGGATATTTTCCCATTTTTAGTGCATTTTATTGAGCTGATAGAGTCCAATCTTTTCTGGAACGCCAGTAACTCATCATATTGACATTTAAAATAATCTCACACTGGCGCCAATGCGCTGCACATGTCATGAGTGTCACTTGAACATTGGGTGGGGTTATCACCATTTATTTTAATGTCCCATCATTAAATTTGTTTTCAAATTTTGACAGGTAAGTTTTACGTTGCGATCCGTATTTCCTTACATCTGAAAGAGATTATGGGAACAGGGTATTGGATTAGATCGTACCCAACAGACATTCAGGTTCCCCTTTTACCCAATGTTGGAGAAATGTTATCCAACCTATTTTAGAGTGATCTTTCAAATAATGAGAGTCTCTTTGCAATATAGACGTACCCCTTTAGCGGACGTTTTACATTTTTCATACATGTAGTAAAAGGTGAAAGTATATTTTTGCAATTAGAATATTGGGGAAGGGGAATATTTAGTGCTTTAAAACAGTAATTTACTTCTTCCGATTTTTTTTTTCTCATTGCGTTTCATTAATTCACATGGGGAATGTCAAACTACACATTTCATCTTTTTGAAAAGTTATTTCACTTATATTTGCTTCTATTTCTTATATTCATGTTCCAAATACTTTAGATGAAGTTTTCGTCCTAGCTCAAAAAAGGTACCTTTATGTTCAAGCCATACAATCCGAAAACATACTTCTTACCCCTCGAGTCTTAAAGGGTGACCATTGAGGGGTGGTATTGTGCCCCTGGTATTGTCCCTTTACCTCTTCCACTGGTCCCCTTATTCACCCCTATCCTCATAGGATTATTGGAGGAGAGGGTAAGAGACAACAAAGTATTGTTTTGAAGTATGTCTTCGTGAAAGGAGAAGGTGAAAGAAGAAAGGAAGGGTAAGAAAAGAGGAGACTTTGAAGAGGGCAAGAAGACAATGAATGATAGTGACTCGCAGTCTGGGCAGATATTCTCTCCGGAGTACACTTTCTTGTAAAGGATGCAACTCAATATTTCTCTCGATGAGTTTTCAGTGTTTAGTGTTCAGAGAACAAATGCCAAAATTCTGAATAAATCTTACACTTACACGGTGAGAAAAGTGTACAAAAGGGAATTTTTTTACACGCTAGGTAAAATATTACACACACAAAAAAAATCTAAATGACAGTTTTAACATATCGTGTAGACATTTCTACGAGTTATGAAGCTCCTTTAACGTACAAAATCTAGGTATTTTCAATTGATATAATGTATAGCTACAATAACGTGGACTTATTTCTGAAAGGAAAATATGCCCATTCCTTTTTAAAACAAGTTCTATTTGTAATTCAAATAAATATCAATGTCATTATTATGTAATCATATACACCACGGTCAATTCTTTCATTCAGTCAACTTCGATATTATAGGATAAGTATGATTTTTTTTTGATAAATAAGTATCTCATCTTAAATACAGTGTTGTTTTTTAATTTTTGTATTTGTATATATAGACAAGGCCTATACTTTAAAAAAAAATAATCATGCAGTTATGTGTATTGCTATCTAAAATTACGAAACTGAATTATGTTAGAGAAGAGAGAATCTAGTGAGACAAGTTTCCGCTTAACTTCTTATTTTAAGATAAGTTTAAGGACAGCACAACACTCAGTCCATAGGATAACGATGACAATGTCTGCCCCGCCCGGCCCGGCTACCTGTACCAATACGTTCCCGTACTGCGACAGAAACCTATTGGTCTCCCATGTACATCATACCCCCGCATCAGGGGAAAAAACTCGCTATCGGGCATGACATGTAACAATAGTCCGACTTGACTGGCCTGGCCATGATGTGAAGCTCGCCTATCGATCTGTGGCAAGAGATAAAAGGATTTCGAAGACTAGTAATATCGATTAGGGTAGTCCAACGAAAGGATGTGAAGCCACATGGGGGGAATAAGGTAAAAGATGATGAGAAAAGGAGATTATACACCCTCTACAATATACCACAACACGTCTGTTTCACACTTTAAAAAACTACGAATAGATAATTATGGAAATATAAAGTGGAGTAAAATATATATTGTTTCTCTGTCCATCCACTTGGCAATATTTATGCCCAACATTAAGTAGGTTTTCCATATTTATTTCCACGCGAATTCGGGAGATTTTGTATTAATTAAGCTGCAGAAAGGACATCGTATCCTAGATGACAGTTGTTGAAGGATGAAAAAAATAAAGAATGGTAAATTGGGAACATAATAAGCTGGCTCCAAATTAAGATCAAATTATATTTGATTTCGAAATGAGAAAATGACATTAGTATTATGTAATCAACTCTCGCAACTTTATAAAACAATACAATATCATATTATAAGCAGAAATGCATGAAAAATATGTATAGACTCAGGCAAACATAACTTCCCTTTTCAGTTGTCATAATACTTAGCTAGACGGGGTTTGGTTGAGTGTGCATTCTGAAGAAATTGTTTGAGAGAGTTTACATGCCTCACGGCTATATTTTTGTCTTGATATGAAAGATAATATCATACATTAAGGTTGCAAGCATTTATCATAGAACTTACAGAGTATCTTCTCCATAATGATCTAGGGGAGGAGCTACGAGTCACTGAGTGTCTTGTATTGATTTCTCGTCAACTTTCAACACCCGCCTTCATAATGAATATTCATCAAAAAGTAAGATACCGCCTCCCCTATATGCAAGCTTGATCGGCCAGGCGGCCACGCCCACAATTTCAGGTACTTCGCGGAGTAGCTCGTCAACAGCACTCTCCCTCTCTCTCTCTCTCTCTCTCTCTCTCTCTCTCTCTCTCTCTCTCTCTCTCTCTCTCTCTCACTCTCTCTCTCCCTCCCCCTCTCTCTCTCTCTCTCTCTTTCTCTCTCTTCCCTTATATTTCTTTCTAGCCAAGTTTTGTATCTCCTGTTAAGTCACCCTATTTGATTATGTTGCTAGTACACTCTCTTTCTCTTATGTTCCATTGTATTAAATCTTCTTTACATTTTTCAATAATCATGTTTTCTTCCTATTGATACTTTTATCTTATATTAAAAATAACTATAAAGTTTGAATTGAAAAGATTATTTCTCCTGCATCAATGCTCCACTTTTCACCCAAGCTATATGAGTTAACATACAATGAAAACTGATTGCTTTTATAATCAGGAAATGGTTTTGTCAGCAACCTGTTACGTTGTTGTTATTATAATGTTCATCTTATTCTGTCATTCACGGAGTCGCCTATCAATATTCCTCTTAATTGTCCTCTCAAATCTTCCTTTCTGTTTTCATCATCCTTTCACCAGCTTATCTTCCACTAATTTCATATTATGCCATCCTCTATCTAATTTATGTTCTTCTTCTCTATTCCATATCTCCCATCTTGCTCATTTCTCCTCCTCAACAGCCACTTCGTAGTTAATGAACAGAGATCATTTGCAGCAAACTATTGAATTGAAAATTGAATTTGAATTGATAATCATTTATTTCCATCATCATCACATCATATATATATACAAGATACAAGATATATACAAGATAAAAGATGGAATATCATAAGGGTACAAAGATATAAAAAGGCATATGGGTTATAATGGTTACAAGGAAAATGTAAAAAATATAACCATCAACATAATAGTTCAATGGAAAATGGTGCAAACATAAAAGCTAATAAGACTGGATGCACCAGGCGCGCCAATAATAAAGATACATGTGTCGGGTAAAAAGTAAAGTTTAATGAATTGCAATTCAGTATGATAGACGAAATATAAAGTAAGTTATGCACTAAAATCCATGAAAACACAATACGAAATAAGTACTCATGAAAGTTATGTTAGCATTATTAAATTTTACCCCAAATTATATTCCATGATGATACATACAGGTAGAAGTCTTTTTTCCGAAAGTGAAACAAAAGCTATTCATGAAGCACCTTCATCACGAAGGGAATGATCATTCCGAAATGCACAAAGTTGAACCTCTCCATGTTTTTGTTTTGTTTGGGTGTTGGATTTTTTTTTTCCTTGTCTCTGTTTTTGTTTTTAATGATTTGTTCTTATTTGGGGTAATGTCTACTGTATGCTAACGAACTAGTCACTTTCATTCTTCTCACTATGTAAAATTTGTATTATCCTTTTTCTATCTCCCATTATCATTTTTTATATATTCTCTTCGTCATACATTTAATTTGGGGGAATGCGTTTTTTCCTCTTAAATTACCCGTCTCATGATTTTCCTCTTACTTCTCACCATCCTCGTCCACCACTCATCAAACATGGTTAGATCGTAATTATTCACATCCTCCAACTCAAACTCAAGTAACCACGGAAACCGATTGTTTACATCCTTATTCCAAAGTGCATACACAACCACCAGCAACACCACCACCACCAGCATCAGCATCACCCCTGTCCTCCTTGCGTGTTACCATCACGATGCCCTCTCACTCTTCCACCACCTCCCCGTCCCATCTGATTAAGCCTCTCCTTGTTACCCCCTCATCACCCCTCTCCTACCACTTGGCTGCTGTCAACAGGTTTACAGGCGATAACGATGAACCGCTGTGATTTGCCACAAACCCTTAATCAATCAATTTGTTTCAACTTTAAGCCTCATCCTAACACCCCATAATGCCCCTGTAATACACCATGATCGATGACGTCGGGGTCGAGTGCCGACATCGAAATAATACCTCTCCTGACGCCGATCTCAACACGCGAGATTTCGGTGTAATTGTTTCTCACCCTCAGCGCCCCTTACAAGCAACCACCTCGCTCATCAGTCCCACAGTATTCATTATTCTCGTGGGATAATTTACACTTTACCTATCGTGTGGTATCATATAAAGGTGTTAACACGCTCGCGCTCAGTTTTATGAATGACTTTCCTCATCTGCTCTGACAAAGAGAACGTGTCCATTCCACAACATTTTGAGGGTGTTAAAGCAGTGCATGGTGGTTTTCGTGGGGGCCAAACTGGCCCTATATAGCCCCACTTTTAAAACCCAATGAGGCATACCTCAAGTACAAAAAAGAAAAATGTGCCCCCTTAATTCTGTTATTGTGCCCCTCTTTCAGACTCTCAGATCGCAAGGGCATCTGTAAAATCTGATACCTCCTTTTGTTGCTTGTCAAAATTTACTAGGAGCCGCCCCTCTCCCCTTTACAGAATCCTAGAACCGCCCGTGTTTTAAGCCCAGATACTTATGGTATGGCACATTACAATTTACATGTTTCATCTGAGTTTCTCTGATATTTGTTGATAAGTCGCGAGATACTCACGACTTCTTTCTCTTCTGAAGTGGAGTACAAAGCAAAATGAAAAGAAAAGTTTTGTTTTCATTTGGTTTCGGAATGCTTGTCATACTTGTATCTTCAAAAATTTGGAAATTCCCTTTCAGCCTAATGCACATTTGAATAACGTAAATAAAAATGTATTATATGCTGTTAAAAATCTTTTAAAAAGGAAGAAAAAAGGAAGAAGAAAAAAACAAGGAAAAAACAACATCATATAGGTCTCGAGACCTGGTCTCGGGATCTGCAACATCGGCCCCAGAAACTATCGCCATAATGGCTTGGCAAGGTGGGTGCTTGTACACAACTTGAACATGAACTAACCGAGACTGCAACCAAATCCGATGATTGTTGTAAACTAATTCTCCAGAAATAAACCACCTATTCTTACTCGCCAAGGAGAAAGGAAATATATCCATGGAACTTCTTTCTGTTTGATATGAAGAGCAGATATATACAAAGCTAGCACATGATGACAATGGTATACTTGTTTGATTATTTCTTTTCTTTGAGGATCGCAGGGTCGAGAGAAAGGTGGTAAAAGTCAGTGAACTGCAGACATGAAATGTTTACCGAGAAGAGTATACTAGTTTAGAGCGATCGAATTTAACTTTTCTTCTGCTGTGTCTGCATTTTAATGTATGGTAGGTTTTCTAATAGTTTGGTGTGAGTATATTCAGGCCATGGTTAAGATTTTGATACGCATTGAATGGTGGCTAAAATGCAAGTTAACCGGGCCATCGAATAGGTGGATGGTATGAGAAGGGGTCCTATCGTCATATTCATCTTTTCGCATTCCATTCCCCTCGCTTTTTTTTTCTCTCACTCTCTCTCTCTCTCTCTCTCTCTCTCTTTACCCTCTATTTCGCTATGCGGGGGGGGGGGGGGGGGGTGCGCACATTCTTCCATACCATATACAGTGCTGTAGTCGAGACTTTCCCTTCCAAGACCAAGACCACCTCTTCCGAGACCGAGATCTCTAGAGATCGAGACCAAGATCGAGACCGAGACCTTATTAAGATTAAAGGAAAATGAAATCTAACGTACTTTAGCTGATAGACTTATTAAAAATTGTAGTTAAAAATATCTTTAATTTTTCTCCTATTTGATTAGTTGGCAAGGAAAACAATCTCTCCAAACTTTGCACTTTTTTTAGTCTCGAGAGGTCTCGAGCAGTTTTCTCGAGACCTTGATGTTCGAGAGCGGGACTTTGAGCCTCCGTGACCGAGACCTTGATGTCCGAGACCGAGATCGAGACCAAAACTTCTAGGTCCGAGACCGAGACCCTGTAAAAACTGGTCCTTAGACGGTCTCGAGAGCCAGACCTGGTCTCGAAACCTACAACACTGCCCCCATAACTACCATCACCATCGACATCATGACAAGCCAAAGGGTATAACTGTTGTAATCATAGAACACAGTGGCCCATATTCTGAACTCCGGTTTAACTTAAACGCCAGTCTAAATTAAACCAGAGCTTTAATTAAAACTGACTTAAACCGCAAGTCCAGTCTCAATTTCGTTACAAAGTTAAACCACACTAGACTGGAGTTTAAGTTAAACCCGAGTTCAGAATGTGATTTTCTAAAACTCCGGTTTAAAGGGCAGGTTTAAACTGGGTTTAAACCACACTTAGACCGCGGTTTAAGTTAAACCGGAGTTCAGAATACGGGCCAGTGACACTTATAGTCATCCCTACTTATTCACCATTACCATCATGATCGTCATCACCATTATGACCGTGATCATCATCGGCGTCATTATCATCGGTACCATCATCATCGTGAAAATCATCATCACCATCATCTTCGTTATTGTCGTCATCATCAGCGTCATCATCGTAGTCATCATCATCATGAAAGGGGAGTGGATGGGATGGGAGAGACTGAAGGGAGAGAGAGAGAGAAAAAGGATGTGGTGAGAGAGAGAGAGGGGGGAGGGGTGAGGAGGTAGGGAGGGAGGAAGAGAAACAAAGCATGCAAAGCGAGGTGATGATTTTTGTTTTAAGATTCTTTCTTACTGCCATTTACATAATAATCAAGGTAATATAACCTCAACAAGTATATTCACATGCCAGAATCATATATGCAAACTTATATAATCATTACATTATTATTATTATTATTATTTTTTTTTTTTTGTACAATAAAATGAACTACTAACAATAAGTCATACGTAATGTTTCACCAGGACGATCATATGTATAGTATTATTGAATGGAATTTTATACTTAAAATATTTAATTCAAATAAAAGAAAAAGAAAAGAAGGGAGAAAAAAGCACCACCCCCCCCCCCCCAATGATGGTGATGCAATCAATTATACAGCGTCTGTTTGGAGCTAGAAGGGCATTAACTCTGTATGATTAGTCTTTATAATCGTAAATGACAGTGTTTTTCGAATAAGTGTAAAAGATACAAGAGAGGGACAGAGACAGAGACAGAGAGAGAGGGGGTGGGGTGGGGGAGAACAGGGGATATACAGAATGGTAAAGAGAGAGAGAGAGAGAGAGAGAGAGAGAGAGAGAGAGAGAGAAGGAGATGGGAATGAGAAGGGGAGGAGTAATATGAAAGGGTTGGAACGGATCACGATTTGCAAAAGAAAGGAGATATGAGAAGAATCGAAAGAATACACTCGAAACGTTCGAAAACTCCGGTGTGTATGGTTATGTTACCTTTGAAAAAAGGGTACTAATGGCATCACTTCGTGGGTTTCCGTTTCCGTGGCAACGACAAAACATTCTTTGGTAAAGGAATGAGACAAGAGCACATAGGTGACGTCTTGAAAACATTATGGCCCCTGGCGTAAACTTAAAACTCTTTCTTCATCGTCGCCATCATCTCCTTGTTCTTATTTGCCATTATTCTTCTTCTGCTCCTTTATATAATATGTTCTCCCTTCTCCTTTATTCATGTTTTCGTTTTGTTTTTCACTTTCCTTTTCTCTTCTTCTTCTCTCCTTTTTCAATGTCCAGCACTTGATAGCGAGAGACAAACGCATTTGCCATGCAAAGATAACAAAAATATACAAGCTTTAAAGTTTAAAGTATTTCTTTTTTAATTGTATGTTTTCTTTGTGTTTCATATGTTGCATGCAGTTCATATCTTGAATTTGTGTTGCACATCTTCCCGCAGAAAAGGTAAAGCCTACTCTGTTTCCCGTACCCCAAAAAGAAATAAGATATTTCCCCCAAATAAAAATACATGGTAACAAAGAGGCAAGGCAGCCCCACCAATATTTTCGTCAAAGAAGGTCACATTTTCATCACTTACCTCCATTTGATAAAACACATGTGGGGATTCTATTTCTATCAGTATAAAAGCCGTCGATTCACTTTTTTCGCTATGTCAATCGTTTTCTTGAATGTTCAGAATATCCACTATTCTGCAATTCCTAATGGAAGCATTTCTTGAGCTTCATCTTACCCGGGCCTAGCCGCATGGAAAAAAGATGAACAGTATGCTGGTGGCAAATCGAAAGGGGCAAACCTTGTATACTATACCAGTGATCTGTCCCCAATGAGCAATTAGCATTGTTTTCCTCTTCCCCAAGACTATATTGTTTACGATAAAAAGCAAAACAAAACAAAACAAAAACAGGATGGTAGATTAAACTACTTTGGTGGGTAACACAAGCTGTCAGCCATTTTTCATTGTCACCTTCCGACAAGGATGCCGTAAGTAATGATTTTAATTTCATTCTGATTTATTTTGCTCAATAACATGATAAAAAGCAGTAATGGTATAAGCTTTTACTATTCTTCTCACAAAAGACTAATATTCAGTAACACTCACAATCATGAGCTGAACACTGCATGGATATTAATTATCTCAGATGCTTGTATAATATCGTGATCAAATGATACGTCCTGTCACGTATTAATGGGTGTTTTTATCGATGTAAAGTTGGTCCCATAAAAATTAAATGCTTACGAATCACGGCAACGATTAAAATCAGTGTATATATAATGCTTGTTGTTTTCTACCAAATGATTGAGAGGTGTTTTCTTTGAGTTTGTAAAGCGCTTAGAAACAACATGTACACTATATAAATGTTAGTTATTATTTATTATCATTATTGCACACCAGTAATGCCTGGATCTGATCGCCATTAAACACATATAATCATATCCAATGTTAAGATGTTAGATTTCAAACAAAGGTTAGTTTGGACAAGGAGGTACTAGGGAAGGTTGCATGCCTAGTACCTCCTTGATTGGAGGAGGTAAGATATTGTGCTGGAGATAAGTAAACGCGTGGCGTGACGTCATACACAGGCCAAGTCTGGCAAAGCCCCGTCTTACATGCCGCTGAATATACATGGTATTTTGATGATTTTCTATCATTTTGCAGTTCATTTGAAGCGTTCTTTTGAAATTCAGATAGGTTTGATAAATCATATTAGATATGAATAAGCTGAATTTTTATTTAAGTTCCAGGGTGTTTTTTTTTAATGTTTAGACCATGAATGCAACCCCAAGTGACCCTATTGTTTGTTTGTTTGCTTTTATTTCTGCGTTCTAATAACAAATACAATAAAATATTTTTCTACGTAAGTATTACATAAGTAGAAAATCATGTACAATAACAGTATAAAATAAACATAATACAAAGCATACAAACAAAAATAAGGAATGTAATAGACCTATGTAAATATTTTTTTCTCTAGTAAACTAGAGAGGTAATTTAGAACGCAGGAGACCGCCATCGTGACCGGTTAGGCTGGAAATGGATGGCGGCCTCGTGACCCTCTTTGAATGCAAAGCTGCATTGGAGTATTCGTTTCGTGATTTCATTTGCTATTTTTCATCAATAACAATTAAAGTGATTTGAGATCACTTCCATAGCATTTCCCTTTCCTTCTGTTTTTATCAAAGACAATTTTCTTTAAACTATCAGATTGTTTCATTTATACTTGCCTATAGAGCACCACATAACTCGCTGACTATGTCACTTCAACTAAAGTTTATCTCCATGTCTAAACCGACCTTGTTGTACTTTAATCTATATACTATTACACATCTGCAAACACAACATGACTTCGAACCAATCCGATTCGCGTATTTAGGTCTTAGTTTTGATGAATTATAACATTTTATACCAGCAGGTCCATGCCACGTTGTAAATTCGTACAGGGTCCTACAAAGGAAAATTGATAAATATCTATAAGCCCGGACCCTATCCCACATAAAAGAAAAACCTGCTCTGCCCATCCCCCAAACAAACTGCTGCTTCCTACAAAATAGACAGACATGGTAACAAGGGAGGCAAGGCAGCCCCACTAATATTTTCATCAAAGAATGTTACATTTTCATCACATACTGTACCTCCATTATATAGATATAACACATGTGGATATTCTATTTCTGTCAGTATAAGCTCTTGATTCACGCAATTCACTATGTCAATCGCTTTCACGAATGTCCAGAACATTTACTATTATTCTCCTCTTATTGTAAGCATTTCCCCTCTACAGATCAACTATACGTTGGTGGTATATCTACCGTATATTATTGCGGCAAACCTACATTACAGCGATCAGTCCCCTCTGAGCAATTAGCATCGCTTTTCTCTTTCCCCAGAGTATAGTCATATTGTTTACTAAAATATAAAAATGGAAGGTTAAACTACTTTGGTGGGAGCACTAGCTTTCAGCCATCTTTCCATTGTCCTTCTCTCGACAAGGATACATGAAGGTAATGATCTTAATTTCATTCTTATATCTGTTGGTCAGTATAATAAGCTAAAATGCACTAATGGTATGGATGACATACACTGTAAAAAATATCTGTATTTTTACAGGGAAAAAAATACAGATTAGTTCTGTATTTACCCATAACAGTTAATCTGATGTTATTTGTACATCAATATCATAGTAAAAAGTAACAACCAATCTGTATTTTTACATCAGAATTTATGGCGACTCTGCTGACGCCAGATTTGCTGTAAAATTACAGACATATTTTTTACAGTGCAGCTTTACTATTCTTCTCACAAAAGATTGATATTAATTAGCCTTCACAATCACGTGCTGAACACTGCATGGATATTGATTATCTCAGATGCCCGTACGGTATAATATGGTGATCAGTTAATATATCCTGTCACGTATTAATGGGTGTTTATTATCGATTTAAAGTGGGTCCCATAAAAACAAATTAAATGCACACGAATCACGGCAACTATTAAAATCAATTTACATTCATATATAATCAGTGATTAGTTATTTTCTAGCAAATGATTGAGAAGTATTGGTCATTAATCAAGGCGGGGGACATCTTAGTGCCTGGATCTGATCACAAATGTCTAATTCGATGTCAAGGGTTCTGGATTTCAAACAAAGGTACTCTAACCATGGATATACTACCGATAGTATGCTCTAATCGAGGTTTAGTTGAGATTTAGTTTAGGGAGGTAGGAACGTCTGCTGGGGATAAGTAAATACGTGTCGTCATGTAGGCCAAATCTCGCAAAGCTTCATCTTACATGTAGCTTAATGAACATACCTGATAGGCCTATTTGTAAACCTATTCGTACACTTTGATAATTTTCTATCATTATATGCAGTTTATTTTTAACCATTCTTGTGAAATTCAGATAGGTCTGATAAATCGTTTAAGATATGAATAGGCTGCATTTTTTATATAAGTTCTATTTCATTTCTTCTTCTTTTTTTTTTTCTTTTGTTTTTGTTTTTGTTTTGTTAATGCTAAAACCATAAATACAACGCTAAGTGAACCTCTGTCAGTCGAGTATTCGGTTCATGGCAATCGAAGTCTGTTCGTGATTTAATTTGCTATTTGTCATATAATACTTTGTTTATGGGCTGTCAGAATATTACTATAGTTTGAGGGGGATGTCAAAAAGTATTTAAAAACCAATTGCCGAATGTATATATCAACGACTTTAGAAATATGTACCAATACGTTTTTGAAAATTTCCAATTATTACAAGGATACCAGATAATATGTATATATTTAACTGTCTTCTGTATTTTGTTTTGTTGCTGTAATGAGTTTATTTTGTTACTTAATATCTTTGTTATCAAAGGCCTCATGGAAGATCACCAATATTGGTGAAAATTTGCTACCCTGTATAAATATCAGAAATAAATAAATAAATAAATAAATAAATAAATAAATAAATAAATAAATAAATAAATAAATAAAATAACTTTAAGTGAATTTAGATCACCTCTATAAGCATAGCCTTTCCCTTTCCTTCTGTTTTTATCAAAACCAGATCTCACATTGTCAGATTTTCAGGTTGTCAGATTGTTGTATCTATATACTAATTGCTTATTCTACGTGACATTATCTCTCTATGTCACTTTCTCCTATATAGTTTATCCCCATTTATAAACCATTCCTATAGTGTTACTTAATGTGTCCACCCATGATAAACCCCGTTCCAGTATAAAATGTCGGCAAACATAATGGTTCGTCATCTGACCGACTTCCTTTTGAGAAGACATTTCATGTTTTGGTACTTATTTTCAAAACAGTATTTACCTGGCTTGCACTCGTCGTACAGCCTCAAGATAACGCCCTTGTCCACACACCCCTCTTCATGTCCTTTTGTGAATGATGACCTCCTTCTTGTGACGTAATCATTGCTTGTGGATACCCATGCACGGTAAAGGATGGTATTTATTGGAACTGCAGATATTATTGCAATCTCCCAAGCATGCATGATGGTAACCCTCCCAGTAAAAAAAAATATGTAAGTTTCCGATTGTTTTAATTATAGCAGGAAATTCATTATTCTAAACAGCTGGAAATTGCTTGTTCTTGAACCAGTGAATCATAAATACTAGACTCCGCAGTTTGAATAAATAGTTGTGATTTCACACATCTCAAAAAATCAAACTTTGACCTTGCCAGAAATGCTGATTTAGGACTTCTATTTGATTCTCTGGTAGTTGTGTTGAATTGTAAGATTATTATGTAAGAGGTCCCTGAATGCTTTCTTTCTTGCATTTTCCTGATTTTTTTATTTTATTTTATTTTTTTTTTTTTTTTTGTACCGTCCGTCACCGGTTCTGAAGATTTTAAGTACATCCAAAATTGCTTTTAAAAAAAAATCTTTGAATTTTATTATGAAACCGTTGAACAGGATTACGATATATCACACTGACATGGTTTAAACTTAATTGGAAGCACTTTGGTAAACTGTGGCTGTAGAAAGAATAGAAAGTAAAATATTGTTATGTGAGAACCAAGCCATTGATTTTCATAACAAACATGAGTGGGGGAAATCTCCTTATCCCTGGAGGACCCTGTTGATTTGTAGTTTTTTTTTAAAGAAATGCTGGCTGTGATAAAAGAAAAGTCAGCCCGAAATGGTTGCTTACAAAAGTAAAATATACATACCGAAATACTTCTCGAAAATATGAAATGTTTAGATGATAACTGATATTTCAGAGTGTTTCACAAAACATAGAAAAGCAAAGAGGCAAATAGCTCTTTTAATACGTTAAATGATTATCATTTTGATTACAGATGTTTTGTTGTTGTTGTTGTTGTTCTTCTTCTTCTTTTTTTTTTGTCTTCTTATTTTTTTTTAATTTGAACATTTCAATGATTTTAATTTTCGTTTGATAGTACCTTTAAATAGGCAAATATAGTTTGGTTAGAAAACAAAATAGGTTACAGAATGAAAGCTGAGTCACGAGCAATGAAAGGAAAAATTCACTTTCTTACAGTTACGCACCGTTTCACTATTAAGGTAATCATATCGTTTATTACGTTGAAAAGTCTTGTCTACAGGCAAATTATCCGATTTAACTACTAGTATAGCGATAATAGATATGAACTTTGAAGAGGTTACTTCGAATTTTAAACCTCGCACGCTATCGGTAACCAGGTATTTGATTTATGTCTTAATACTAACAGACATAAACATGTTTATGGGGAGGTCAGAAACATTCGATTTAAAGTGAGCATTTTAACAAGAAAACGTGCAAATGGAATATGATCTCACGTAACATTCGGATCATGGCTATTGTGATGGGTGGTACACGGTGTCTCATAAAACGGGAGAACGTGCAGACCCCCTCTAGAACGCATGGGCCCTATACTGTCACTGGTGAATGAACCATTGGAGTTGGATTCTATATGCTAAGCATGTTAAGTAGGGGTAAATGTTAACTTAATGTGAATGAATTGATGGTGATGATGATGATATTGATGATGGTGATGATAATGATGGTGATGATGATGATGATTATGGTGGTGTTGATCACTGTGATGAAGACGATGATAGTAATGATGGTGATGATGTTAATGATGATGATGTCGATGATGGTGGTGCAGATGATAATGAGGATGATGAGGAGGAGGAGGAGGAGAACGAGGGGAACGAGGAGAACGAGGAGAAGGAGGAGGATGAGGAGGAGGAGGAGGAGAACGAGGAGAACGAGGGAACGAGGAGGAGGAGGAGGAGGAGGAGTAAGATGCACCTCATGACGATAGCGATGATGATGATAATGATGGATGTAACGAGAAGGATGACATGCATGGTGATGGCGATAACAACGATGAGGAGGAAGAGGATCATGGTGATGGTGACATCAACGCTAACAACACGATACATGGTTATGATTTTTTTTTAAATTAAGACTAAACCAACCCGACTTGGTGGCTGATACAAATTAAAAATCCAAAGCCCATTTTCAGTGATGACACAGTCTGTATAGCTAACTTTCACTTCGCAGGTTCTAATACCCAAATATGATCCAAACTTCGTGTGATCCTCGATATCGGAGATGAACTTAAAAATCCTTCTCTATTTACTTGATTTATTGCCTTCGCAGATGATTGCAAAAATTGCATTAGTGCGTTGCAGTGGTCGTTTGTTTTGTGTTACGAAAGGGGGCGTACACCATAGTGAATAGATGGGGACAGTGGCAAAAGTAAAGTGACCCTCCCCCATTCCGAAAATGCCCCTTTGATACATCAATCATCAATGACAGAAGTATTCATCATGTTCTTCACGGATGAATTAGTTTTGACATGCATCATGTAGAGTTGAGCTTTGAATCCTGTTATATTTTGTAAAAATAGATAACCCCGCACACCCGTTTCACCCGTCCCCTCCAAAAAAAGTTTCCAGACCTCTTGCTTCCCCACGAATCTACGTCGAACTGGAGTCCTTCAATATACGACTTTTTACCTATAATTTCGTAAAAATGATTTCATTTTAGACGAGTTAAAAGGCAATGAACCGTTTATTGTGAAATCTTTTCTTGTGTTATATCTCTAGTGCTAGAGGGCATACCAATAAAATGATGCAATGAAAACATCACAAATCACTCCCCGAGTTCATTATCACGGTCAAGGTCATTCATACGAGTTCCTTGACTCAAAATTTGCTTGCAAGCATGTTATAGTTTTAAGAACATCCAAGTTGAATTCAACGGGACAGTTTGAAAATAATTATCTTTTCTTTAACATGTAATGACAATTATATTTCAAAATATAATTGTCGTTGCATGTTTCATGTCGTCCATCCATACATGCATACATGCATATATTCTCATTATTATTGCTATCTATAGACAAGTAATAGTAAATAGGCATGATAAAAATGTTGAAACTTCATTATCTTATTTTTATAACGCTCAGATGAAAAATGGACAAAGTAACCTTGTTATTTGGCATAGAAACATTAAAATGCAAAAATAGCTAAGAGAGAGAGAGGGAGAGAGAGAGGGAGAAGGTGAGATTGGAGAAAGAAGGAAGAAAGACGGGGAGAAAGATAGAGAAAGAAAGATATATGGAGAGAAAACAAATTGAGCCTTGAGAGAAAGAGAAAGATCCAGAGAGAGAGAGAGAGAGAGGTAGGGAGGGGAAAGACTTTAGTGGCGTTGAGATGGACGCAGGGGAGTCACATAAACAAAACACTAAAATCATTTAATCATTTGGGTCAGTTGTTTTTTTTCGGCAGACAAGTTCTTTTCTTTATGACTGTCATGCCATTACATCTTGGGGGGCAGGACATATGTTATATGTTGGTCAGGGTTCAAAGGTCATAGGTCAAATTCAGAACAAGACAGTACCAAAGTATGAATCAAACAGTATATCATTCTCCAAAGGTTAGTTTTATGGGCCTTCAACGAAAACATTCCTTTTTGTATATACTGTACATGTATATCTGACGGACTGTATCAGCAAAATAAAATTTAGCTTCGACCCCACCAAAGGGGTCATCTGAGGAATATATATATATATATATATATATATATATATATATATATATATATATATACACACACACACACACGCGCGCGCACACACACACATGTGTATAACACAATACAGAGAAAAGAGATAGAAGGAGAGAGGAGGGTGCATGGAGAGAGATAGACCGATTGACATGGTAACAGTGAGAGAAAAAAAGAGAGAAAGAAAGAGAGAGAAGGAGAGAGAAATAGAGAAAAACGGGATACAGAGGGAGACATACAGAGAGACAGAATGTACAAAATATCTCTCAATTTTTTTGTAAATCATGCTTGTCATCTTTAATTAATCCGTTTTGGGAAAAAAAAAACAATCAAACTTGTTAACAGGAAAGTCTAAAATAAAAACTCTTAAACTTGTGCCTCAAAATCTGCCTTTCTTTACGCTAATTTATAATTCAGTTTTAGTTCGAAACAAGTAAGAGATTTAAATAAATCCAATGATAATTATACACTTTTTGTCATTTATAGCGTCATTACTAATACAGTACATTTTTTTATTGTATATCTTTATCATGAAGCATGATTCGGTCCTCCATTTAATGGTGAGTCATGCGAAATTATGACGTCATTTGAAAGCACACCAGAATCAAATATTTGATAAGGCTGTGCCCTTTTGAGAATGCATTTCCTTCTTCACCTTAGTGACTATTCCATCTTCTTCATTGACATTTGACCCCTATTATTTTCTTCTCATCATTCACTGAATAGAGATGGAGAGAGAGAGAGAGAGAGAGAAAGAGAGAAAGAGAGTGAGAGAGAGAGGGAGAGAAAGAAAGAATCATATCCAAAGTTCAACTATCTTCCAAACAATGCATTAATGAGACAGAAACAACTCCAATCTGTCATTGTTAAAATGATGATTGATTGCTGAACGATGAATCAAATTTGATGTTTCAACCATCAGTTCCATATTTCAAAAAACAAAAATAACTGTTATTTAGATTGAATGTACGCGGTTGCTTCATGAAGTTGTAAAAAAAATTCCGCCCTCTTAGCAAAAAAAAAAAAAAAAAAAATCGCCTGTTATCTTATGGAAGGCACTAAATTCGATTACAAAAGTGAATGTTAATTAGCTATAGATTGCATATGTATTCATCAACATAACGGTTTACGTTTATAGGGAAATTACAAAATTGTCCTCGAACGTCTGAATAGATTTGTATGAAGTAACAAATTTACCCAAAGGGTTTGTTAATTGTTCAATTAAACTAGCTTGATAGTATAAAAACTGTTTGATTTTTACAATATTTTTTTGTTCACACTCATTATCTCTATCTGTAACATGGAATGCCAATAGTGTTTTGTCCAGGGAATATATCTTTCGCTGTCATATATATCACGTAACCGACCTCTTACAAATACGTCATTTAATTGTTTTTATTTGACAGTTTATTAGGCTCATATCTCTCATAATGTATATTTATTCTATTGTCCCGCCTAAATGTTTCTAAAGCAAAATATGTAACTATTTATTCATTTTATTCATCACGAGGTGATGCGACCTCTAACCTTGACCTCGCGAAGCTGGTGAATACTCACGTACAACATTTATGAATTTTGAAGAAAAAAATTTAAAGGAAAATCAGTTAAAATGATAGCAAATGGTATGATGAAAGTTAGAAGCCTTCAATCAAATGATCAACGGATGACTCAATAATATATGAATGACTTTACTTTTAGCCAATTTATTCATTGATCATGCTATACAGAAAAGGAGTTTTGTACGAATTGTGCTTCACAGAATATTCAAAAAGTATTTTCCTTCACCATTAAAAAGACAAGACAGAAAGGGGAAGGGGTAAATTGATAACTTTGAAAATGAAAGAAAAAAAATGAAGGTATGTAAGACAGGGAGAGACAATGAGAGAGAAAGGATTATTAAAGACAAATATGATATAATGAGTTTATGAAAAAATGAAGAAAAAAAAACCTCTGAAAAATTACACAAAAGATATAGAGAAATGGAAGGGTGTGACACAGTGACTTTGCACTTCAGACAAGGGCATGAAGAGGTGAAAGATCGGATGCAAGCGGGTAACAAAAATCGTTCAATCTGATGACTTTCTTGGCCATTCAACACCACTAACAAAATCAAATCAACAGAGAGAGAAAATGAAATCTTGAGGAGTAAAATTTAAAACAACATGATCTGAACATATCGAGCCTGTCAAGCATGATATCTCAATACAACGACTTGTGAAAATTGGAAGTTTGGGGGTGACCGAAACATTTTTGTTGATATTTGTTTTAGAGATTATTTACCTCTTGGATCGCTGACGGCTATCATGTGCTGACGGAATTGCTTCGCGAGAAAAATTGGATTCATTTTATCTTACTGTTCTTAAAGGAAGAATGTCTTGAATAAACCTCAGACTATTCTAAAGTTAACCCTTTCAGGACAGGAATTATTTAAGGGCTAAATTGATCAGATTTTGTTCTCCAAATTGGCAACAATAATATTTTTCTTTTATTGCTACATGATTCTAATAAGTTGTAATGTCTTGAAAACAATGTATATGGTTAGGAACTTTGTCGAAAAGTTGAAAAAAATGCCAATTTCCATTAAAAGAAACAACGATTTTGAACCTCTCAATGTGTTGCCAATTTAAGGATTTTAAAGCTTATTCTCCTTTTCAAAATTCCTGGAATCAAACGCAATATGGTCATGCAACAAAAATAAACATAGTTTGTGCAGAAATTGTTGCTCTTTCTATTCATGCATCTGGTATATTTTATCGAGCTCAGAATCAAAAGTTATTGAGCCAAACCACAAAATGTGGTAAATTGTCTCGAAAGGGTTAAAGTGTAGATGTTCATTAATTCCCATGAATATAAGGTAACTTGAATTTAGTTGCCAAGTGCCAACTCTCATGTATTTACATAAAAAAGTGAGAAAATGCTTAAAAACAATCAAAACTGTTACGAAAAGTTACAATGAAAATCATTGAAATCAGAGTTTTCTTTACCATTTTAGCCCTATACCGTATATTAGATTTTTTTCACCTATCGTTTACCATTTCTTGTCTTCTCTATATATCTGTATTTCTCTCTCTCTCTTTCTCGCTCTCTCTTCTTTTTTTTTCTTTTTTGTTGTTGTTGTAAATAGTTTCTTGTTATCTCATTGCTTTTTATGTTAAATAACTTACATCTTCATATTTCCCGTTGCTTTTCTTTTGACTTTGTAAACATTTTTCTTGTATGGACTTGCTGAAATATAGCTTTTTAGCTGAGAGCAATTTGTTTATATTTTCGTGGTGAAATAAATAAATACAGTACGAAATACAAATTACATTTACTGCACATTGCAGTAAAATGACATTAATCTTTAGTTGACCAATACAATGTAACAATTTTTCCCTTTGAAATAACTTGAACATGTTGCAGCAATTTTAATTTCTTGCCCTATTTTTCCCCATTACCATCGCTGTTTTTTCCTTTTTGCGCATCTAGGCAGATACTTGCTATTTTTATCATACTCACTTCATTATCAAATTTTCTGCTTTCACTTTATCATGAGGTGATTAAAACAGGGTTTAGTGATTTTATTCTTTAGATAAGGAAACTGATATGACATACTATGTTGAACTTATGTCTGTATATGGAAAGAAAACCTACTGGATTGATGTCTGCAACAACAAAAAAAAAAACAAATTTTCCATTAAAAAAAACAAAAACTAAATAGAAACTAGAAATAAAGATCATTTATATTTTGACAGTGAAAATGATGATAGAATCGAAGGAAAGAGGTATAATTAAAGTTGGGTCATGTGAGAAAGAAATTATAGAAGGTTGCGTATCTAAGGAGGGGCAGTTGTACGAGCACTTGGCACCACTTCAAGGGATGACAAAACGCAAATATGAAAGAAAGGGGAAAAAAGAAAGAAAGAGAATGTGGACAATTGAAATACACATTTACTATATTTTATTCTCTCGTGTGCTGGTGCGAACGTTTGTTCATGAAATCTCATTGAGTTTGAAAAAAATATAATTTATTCAATCTGGCCAGTGAGAGAGGTAGAGAAAAATATAAAGAGCAAGAAAGAAGAGAAAGAGAGAGAGAGTGAGAGAGAGAGTAAAAGCATGGAGACAGGCTGGGATGAGGTGATATTTGGAGAGATCTGAGAAAAGAAAAATTACAGGTGACTAGTATCCAACATTTCTTTGAAGGTTGCTGACATGACCAAACATTCGTCAAATTTATCTCATTTTTCTCCAAAAATGTCTGTCTTTCTCCAATATTTCATGACGTCTTACTTTTTCAGAAATGGTCGTAATTTAGTCAAGGTCAAAAGTCAGTACCACACGTGGTTAGGCCATGTCAATGTTTTCAGACGGCATATGATTTGAGGGCAAAGGACTGGCGAGAGTAATCGCGACGTCATATAAAAGTAGAGCAAAGCAGGATGAACTTCTGAACGAAATGATACTGGAGGCGTACGCTGATGGACGGAGTGTGCGTGTGAGTGTGTGTGTGCTGAGGGGGGGGGGGGGTAAGAGGGGCGGGTGATCTATCCTTCACTTCCTACCAATTAGCGCAAAGCAAGGTGTACAATGTGAGATGCATTTTAAAGATATATCCAAGACAAAATTTTCTTTGAAAAATAGTGTAATCCATCGTAACGGATTACATTTTTATAATAGGGTAGGAAATAGGAAGAAAAATTGACAGAAAACCTGGGTAGACATCGACGATAGAAATCTAAAGTTAGGCTTTTTTTTTTGCAACTGTTATTGTGGCCTATTATTGTGGTTGAATTAGTCAATATCTGAATCATGAAAATTGTATCAAGTATAACATGATTGCACTTCATGTACTAATGAATGATTGCAGGGCCCTCAAGGAGAACAGTATATGATACTGATGAGGCTACCCTGGTAAATAAGACATTATTAATATTATTATTATTATCATTATTATTATTATCATTATTATTATTATCATTATTATCATTATTATTATTATTATCATTATTATCATTATTATTATTATTATCATTATATTATTATTATTATTACTATTATTATTATTATTATTATTATTATTATTATTATTATTATTATCATTATTATCATTATTATTATTATTATCATTATTATTATTATTATCATTATTATTATTATTATTATTATTATTATTATTATTATTATTATTATTATTATTATATTATTATGTTTCTCATTAATAAAGTTTTATTTTATTAATAAAACAATATATTACAATACGACAACATATTGTACCAAACAGTAGAAAATATAAAACAAAGCTAAACGATACATACCCGATATCAAAATAATGCAAGAATGGAGTACAACGTAATACAATAAAATGCAATGAAATACAATATAATTCAATACAATGCAATAAAATAGAATGCTATGTAGTGCAAGAATTGCTATAGCAAATTTGGCAACAAAAACGGTTGCGGGATGATGGTACCTGCACGTAACGGTTAGAACAAATCAAATAGTTTGAACAATCTGAAGATGCAGGCATTATCATTCTTATTTTCTTTCTCACTACGAGCAAATCAGATCAAAAGAGAAGCTGGAGAGAGAGGAGGAGAGAGGGTGAGAGAGCGAGAAGAAACGTTTGACTATGACAATAATAATGAAAAGAAATAAAAGTACAAACTTAGGGCCCATGATGTGTCATGAAACATGAAGATTGTCATGTTTCTCAAATGATTGTCGGTAGTATGTCCTTTCAGCGATGACCCGAATTCAATCCCTCTGTTTGCTCACATACAAAGTCCCTCTGGAGTCTACGCAACTATTATTGAAGGTAAAACTATATTTTCTTGAGTAATAGAAATTAAATTGGCTCTGCTATGTGTGTGTGTGCGTGAGTGTGTGTGTGTGTGTTTCTCTTTCTCTCTCTTCTTCACTCATTCATTCCCCTTTATTAACTTTCTCTCTCTCTCACTCACTCACTCCCTCTCTTTCTCCCTCCCTCTCCCTCTCCCTCTCCCTCTCCCCCTCTCTCTCTCTCTTTCTCTCTCTGCCAACTTGTAGTTCCCCATCTTGTCAACTCCTTTTCATCATGTTCAAGTAGTCATTCACCTCTCTTTTATCGAGGGGTTGGGAGTTCAAATCCCTACCATGCACTTATGTCTTTGGATAAGACAATTAATTCCAAATTGCCTCTCTTGACTCAGGTTATCAAATGGGTACGATATTTCCTGAATGTCGTGACGTCACAATGGCCACCGGAATAATCATTCAAACGGCATACTGTAAATGGTGTGTAAACCATGGTGTGTAAACTATATATTATGTGCAATATACAAAAAGCGAATGTCATTTTGATCCTCTTTCAACGATTAATCGTGTGCGATTTTGAAGTCATCTCCCCATAATCAGCTAAAATTAATAACACATGACGGTTTTCGTGATGGCTTAAAAATTGTGATGTAAAGATTTTAAAAAAGATATTCGTCGCCACACTCATCGAAATAATTCTCATCTAATATCAAGAGATATACATTTTGTACCACTATCTAATACTGAAACCCGGTTTTCTTTTGCGTAAGTGCATGCAAGTAGAAAGAGTCAAAATACGACTAAAGGGATTTATAGGCAAAATCTATTTCACGATATCCCACGCTTCAGATGACAAAACCCATACTCTTAACCACCCCTCCCAAACACATCACACACACACACGCACACCGGGATGGTTGAAGGTGTGTTGTTATTTACAAAATACTTTCCATTCATATCATGCTTCCACTGTGAAAGTTTTTATATCAATTAGACTAGGACCAATGCCATTAACATGAACATATTTGAATACAATGCAACCTTCCATAAACATATTCTTTAAAAAAAAAATTGTTTTCACCAACGTGCGTACTCCTCTTCTTTTTTCTCTCTTCTTGTTCTTCTTGTTCTTCTTGTTCTTCTTGTTCTTGTTCTTGTTCTTGTTCTTGTTCTTTTTCTTGTTCTTCTCTGGTTCTTGTTCTTGTTCTTGTTCTTGTTTTTGTTCTTGTTCTTGTTCTTCTTGTTCTTCTTGTCTTCTTTTTCTTCTTGTTTTTCTTGTTCTTCTTGTTCTTCTTGTTCTTCTTGTTCTTCTTGTTCTTGTTCTTGTTCTTGTTCTTGTTTTTCTTGTTCTTCTTGTTCTTCTTGTTCTTGTTCTTGTTCTTCTTGTTCTTCTTGTTCTTGTTCTTGTTCTTCTTCTTTTTATTGTTCTTCTTGTTCTTGTTCTTCTTGTTCTTCTTGTTCTTCTTGTTCTTGTTCTTCTCCACCAGGTTCAAGCTTTTTTGAGATTTCACAAGAGGAAGTAGAAATGGTAAATACACCCCCCCCCCTCATTTGAAGGCCATAAAAATACAACTTGCACTCGATCTAAAAAGGTCTAAAGCATGCGAAGCTGCCAAGATACATTACAACCTCCTCCCCCTATTTGAGGGAAGGTTCCGCCCCATATTTAGTAATCTCTGAATTTGCCACTAGTCCTTGTTGTCAAACCGTGAAAACAAATTATTGAAATTGTATAATAATTTTGTTGATCATTTTTAAGAACAGCCAAAAAATGCTATTATTTGTAATCGTCTGAAGGGCTATGCATTGGCGTATCCAGCATAGGATGGAGCCTGTGTAAGGCACGCCCCGCCCCCCCCCCCCCTCTTGGATCGGTCTGTAATAACGTCATTAAAAATTGCAACGGTCTACATTCATGAATTACTCAGTGACAGACCCCACCTCCTCCGTCCGAGGAGGATTCTGCCACCTTTTTATCAATATCTGAAAAAGCTACTGGAGAGAGGAAGATGGGAGGGGGTCAAAGAAAGCTTTTAAAAATTATACTTGCCTTGACATGTCTGTCGTGTGTAGAGAATCAATGAGAAAGCAGTACGTGAACTTTTCCAGCATTTCTTCACGTGTTTGAACTTTACCTACTTCATGTCATTAGTTACCGCGCATATTTCTTTCTCACGAATTCATCACCGCTCCCCATATCGTTTTTCCCTTTTTGCAATTGTCATTCAAAGCGTGCAATCTTTTCCTCTAAAGTCTTCCTTCTTTAAAATATAGGCGTATCATGGCAGTGAGGTATACTTCATGGACCACAACAAACAATGGTATGAGACGAACTTCAACCAGACACATTTTGTTTATTTTTTAAATCTGCCTATGGTGTAAGTGCTATACCCAACACCCCTCCCCCCTCCGTCCCCTCCCTGCCCACCTCGAACTTAAATCTGGAGTACAGGATTTAAAGTGATTTTAATGTATATCTAGTGCTGAAGATGGGCTTAAAAGCCCTAAAGAAGTCACCACCCCCCCCCCCCCCCCCAAACAACCCAGCTGAAAGACAGTCCGTGAGACCGAATCACAGCATCCACTGACTACACCAAAGATTTTGGTCTCCTGAACCTTGAAATATCCGTCAGAAGACGAGACCGACATTTCGGTCTATTATGCGAATTCCGTGGGTCGTTGGTCCTTTTAGCATTCTGATATGGATGGCAACTACAGCCCCCCACCCCCCCCCCCTCCATTTCAAATAATCCTTATAAGGCTCAGGTCACCCTCCCCCGTTTAGAAACAATTCTTCTTCTTCTTTATTCGATTTTTAGAGACTGATTCATGGCCGCCGAACAAGCAAATATATCAGATTCAGTTTTACTCCATATTATTTCTTTCTCCATGTTCTTGGCTTATTATTATTATTTTTTACTTTTTCAATTAGAAATAGTTTTCTTTCAGTAGGTACCTCCCATAGTGTCAACTATTCAGCTTCTCATAATATATCCCTGTAAACTATTTCAAAATCACTTGAATGCACACGAGTAGCAATTTTCGTACTGCATCCCGAGACCTCTCATCATTCCCCCCCCCTTCCCCTCCCTATCTCCCCCCCCCTTCTTTCTCTCTCTCTCTCCTTCTCTCTCTCCTTCTCTCTCTCTCCTTCTCTCTCTCTCTATCTCTTTCCCAAACGCTCTTTCTTTGTTATTGTCTCTGTCTTTTCATGTTTATTTTATGTATACATATTTGTAGCATTTTCTCTGTCTTCCCTTCTCTCTCTCTCCCTCTTTCTCCTCTCCCTTTCTCCCTCAGTCTCTCTTTCCCTCTCCATCTCTCTCCACCCCGTCCCGTCCTTCTCTCATCACAATTTCCGTTGAAAGGACGTCAGACCTCCACTAGCAGAGAAAGTAGATCTCTCTCCCCGAACCCGTCCACCTGACAGCCCAGCCAGCCAGCCCAGGCTGCTCGCTCCCCGCACAGTCCACAGCCCGCACTACAGGTGGCGAGCTTGATGTTACTATGACAACCAGACGCCACGGACCTGGGAACGACGGTGAGTGACTGCCCTGGGCTGGTGATCGTCCTGCGATCGATAGCGTTCTACTAGCCTACTGGGTCCTCTTGCATAACAAGTTGCGTTTAATCACAACTCAAAGAATTAAACACAAGTCCAAAATATGCGATCCTGATTGGCTGAAATCAAGGTGCGTTTAATTTTTTGAGTTGCGTTTAATCGCAACTTTTTATGCAAGATGGCCCTGGAGTAGATGGTTCGGGTACCTTTTTCTCACTTTTTTTCAATTTGAAATGCTAGTAAATGTTTGTATTTGTGAACACTTACTATATCTTATCTAACTAAATCTCCTCGCTATGTTAATTTCTTCTTCAATCAAGCTTCCTCTTAACTGAAAGAATTATTTTCTCCCTGTATTATCACTCATCTCCTACTTTCTTATTTTTTTTTTCTCTCTCTCTCTCTCTTCCATTTTATTGGGATCGATATCAGAAAATCAAAAACAATTATATATGTCATTATGTCATATGTCATTAATATCGTCTAAAGTGTACAGGCCTACACTGATTTTTGTGACACAAGCAAAACAACATTAAGCATTTAAAGGGGAAATAAGCAATAGTGAACCATGTCAGTACTAAGAAGTTACCAGGTATAATAAAGCCTAGTAACTCCTTATCAGTACAAACTTTTCGGACAGGAAACAGTGGATGCAATGAAAGGAGTGAAATATGTAATATTATAGGAATGTTGGACAACTGTATCTATTTACTCTAATATCTTTTAAAAATAAATATTTTAATTTTCTTTACACAACAATATTTCTGAAGGATATTGGGTTTCGATCAAGAAACATTATTTTTAATGGTGTGCTTATAAAAGAAGAACAAAGCTGGCTTAAAACTTGTCATAATTCTTTACAAATTGCATTTTTTTTTAAAGGCAAATTAGTCTCGCTCAGAATTTGTTTTACTGTTCCCATATTCATAAAACATTACCAGGCCTGACTGATAACTAATAAGATACTATAACCCATGCAGTTAGTTGACAACTAGCTTAGTAACATGACATTTTGGTTTGAGTTTGGGACATCATTTTCAAAGTAAACATTACTGTCTTGTAATTAGGAACTTCTAGCCGTTGTTTAACTCTGTAGAGTTTCATTGAAAATTACTAATGATAGTTATTATTTTATCAATAATTGGACATCACTTCACTTCGAATTATATTTCTGTGGGTGTTTTTTAAGGCACAACCTGTTTGTTCTCGATATCATATCCAATCAAATGAGAATCGCTTGCATTATGTTAGAAAATATGAAATAAACATCCGAGTACGTGCATGTACAGCTATACAAAAGTTGCTGTGCTGCATGTTCAAATTCCTTAGGGGCAAGCGATACACTAATCCCACTTGTACGATTTCATGTTAGTACTAAGTGGCCCTGACGTTACACCATGTCTTTCTGGCTTTAAGGAACTCTCAAATTTGTTTTAACATGTGTTCAAGTCACTATGCTGCCGTCAAATAATTTCATCTTTTACAGAGAGCGATGAAAGCGAAACAGACACCAGAACACGCAGAAGCAATTCTTCATTCTCCAAAACAATTAAAAAGATGGCTTTTCATTCTACATTCAACCGCCTTTTCGAACGTCTACGCTACTTGTTATAGGCTGCATCTTTTTGAACGGAAATAAAAAGACATTTTCTGAAAAGCCACTTGTTGACAGCCTGTTTGTCCATTGAACCAAGCCATTATTTTGTTGTTACCCTTAGCCTCCCACGAAGTAATTGTAATTTCGTTAATAACGTTCATAATATGAAATCATCGAAAAAAACAAATTATTGATGCACGTGTCTCAGAGCATAACAATTACCTAGAAAAATGAAATGGCAATGCACAACTGCAAGAATGAGATCGTGAGAAATGTACTGCATGAAGAACGACATATTTCATTGTACTGTCCTATAGGTACTGTCCTATATTTATTTCTTTTTGAGATGTTCTTTACATGTATTTCAATTCAGGCGAGAGCTGAATATATTGGATGAAAATGAAAATGAGCAGAAAAAAGAACAAGGGGGAGATTCGGGTAAAATGTGATAGATAATATAACAAACAATGATTATGGTTATGACTATCAAAATGACGATCTATGATTCCTTGCAGAATGAGTAGAAGGAGATCAAAGAATTAAAGACACAGAATCATGTAGACTATGATCAGGCATAACCAATGTTAGAAAATTCGGGAAAGATAGAAGAGATTGGAGAAGAAAAATAAGAAAATAAGAAACGAAAACAAAAGAGAGAATGATAAAATTCATTCCCACAATGTAGTTCTTAAAGATGATTGAGATTGAGGTTTCCATCCAAGCTAACACATATTTTTTGATTTGCTGTTATTTCACCTCACTCTAATGTTTAAAACTGTTTTCAAGTCTACTTAGGAGCTTCTTCTTCTTAATAGGATCTGAGAGGTCTGAATTGTGAAAGTAATCCTTCCAGACTAAGCCAGATCAATAGCAAGTCCATGTTTTGAAAGCGAGACGACATATATCACTTACCACTATATATGTTCTCACATGAAACCGAACCAGATTTTAATTTTACACCCTCTTTCAGCAGACTAATTGAAAGAGAATCGGGGCTCTTCAATAAATAATTCAAGCCCGACAATTCAAAGCGATTCGATTTCATCTTGGTTCTTCAACCCCAATTTGGACGAATGTTTTTGCGACCCCCGAATGCTCTCCGGAGTTGCGACCCAGCGGATGGGTACCTCAATAGGGATATTAAGCGACCTTCTGGTGACCCCATGAAACCATTAATGTTTGATTGGTGCCGATCTTCAGGTGTGGTGGTCTGACCTTTGACCTATGAACTTGACCTTTTGGTTACCGATAGTGCTCGTGGAAACAAGGGGAATGAAAGCACAGGTGGACCCCTGAGCTGGCTATGTTTACTTTCATTGTGTCTTGTTATGAGGCCTTCCATTGCAACGAGTTAAGTGGATCTTGGACTTAATGACTCGTGACAAAATGAAAGACATCGTTCGTAGATCATGGAGGGGTCTTTTATGATTGGTGATGACATTAGGGGATGTTGGTAAACCGAATCGTTGTCTGATCAAGAAGAAAATAAAGGATTGGAGGTTGTAATGTTCGTAATGGGATAATATGAAAGGATTTGTAGTGGTGTTGTGAGATGAGAGGGAGGGCTGATAGAAATCCTGACATTGGTTTCTTGGTAGAACTTGTTAAGATGGTTGTAGTGTGGATGATGGTGACGATAATGTTCATAATGATGATGATGATGATGATCATCATCATCATCATGACGCGCAGCGATAATAGTGATGATGTTGCTGCTTATGTTGATACTGATGTTTGTGGTGATGAAAAAATAAAGAAAATGAAATGTAAAAACAAAATCGTCAAAACCTAAATTGGACAATAGCCTAGAAACAAGGAGGTCGAACTGATTAGCAACAATATAAGAAATGATGATCGGGGTGATTCTTCTACCTTATAATAAAGAAGCTATAGGGTGTACTGAGTTATTATTTGGAAAGACTTTCTAAAACTGTGTTTTAATAGATGTTCAAATAGATACCATGTTCTAGTATTGAATTATGTCTGGACTTCATTTCAAAATTTGGGGTCAGGTAGCTACCATGACTACAGTTGATGAGCAGGCTTATGAAGATCGTGATCATGTTAATCTTGATGAAGATTGTGACGGATAGAGATAGTGGCGTCGGCGTGGCAGATCACGACTTGTGACTGTTGATATACAGATGAAATTTACTGATATTCTTTTTTTTTTCTAATCAAAAAGACATTCTTTGATTTATTGTGGAAAAAATCACGATAATTAATGCAATTACAAAACAGATTTGCATGGAAGAAAATATTCAGTACAATGTAATTCAAGTTAATCTAGAGCATAGGAGCTTGTGTGGAGATGGCAATACGTTAATGGAGGTCAATGTTTGAAAGGGACTTTAAGGGGGTTGGTTTGTCAATGGAGGATGATTCTTGGTCTTCGCCCAATTAAACATTATTGAATAAATTTATGCTTACCACATTGGCATTTTTGTTATTTCTTAGGGAGAAAGGGTCAGTTGAGGACCACGTATAACACAAAAGAAATCACGAACTGATGATAATGAAAAGAACATGTCTGATTTATAATGTCAGATATACTTTCTCACGATTTAGTGCATTTGATATTAATGGGGCATCCCCATACGTGCTAGAATTTCACAGGTTTAGTGTAAAATGTTAGATGCGTAAGAATGTTTCTCCGTCTTGCATGAATGATGCAAATTTATACGAGGGCTGTGTCCTAAAGGGTTTAGTTACCACTGTGTGAATGACCGCGTTGACAGATGGCAGTAAATTTTGAATATTTAAAAGTATTTCATGCATTATTAGATATTATTACTTATGTTATAGCCCACATGTTTGCATATTGTCGCTGAGGTAAAAAGAAAGAGTAATTTCTGAAATTTATTTAAGTTTAGTTAAAAACGTCTGCAAAAATGTGTTTCTGGGGAGGACATTAAAGCAAGTAAGTTGTAAAAATGATTTATAATACCTGGTCGTGTTATAGATCAAGCTTTTGGTTTTGTTATATTTTTGTAACTCCTGTCAAAATCATTGCACATTAGATTTTACGTCGATTTTCTTTAAATAAATTTTCTACCCCAAGAGGTTATGAGGACCACCCAGTAGTGTATTCTTATTACCATTACTGTATTTACAAGACATAGAAGAGTTTTAGAATAATGAATATCAAGAATTTAAGATAATCAATAATTTTTCTCATCAGCTCATAGAGGATGATCCAAACGGATAGCAATGACAGAGATTTTACAAGTGTATGATATATAGTTATTAAAAATCCATGGAAAGAGAGATTTTCTATTTTAATATAAAGATATCAAAACATAACAGATAAAAGATGTACGCAACTGGATGGGTAAATATTGTTTCAATTTTCGATGTTTGCATTATTGATTCCATATCAGGATTGATATGTCACGTAATGTCGTACAGAACAGATGAACGCTATTGTGTTTTACATTTTAGTAATGTTTTAATGAATGACAGTGCATAACTGTAGTTTCGTTAATAGCATCTGAATCTTAACTCTTATCGTTTTTGCACATGAAACATATCCACTCTAATCCCCCTCCCACTCCCCAGTCCCCACGCATATTCACACCCTCCCACTTACACGCGCACTCACACTGTTATCCCGCACGATGCGAAGCTCGGTGTGTATATATCTCGGTGCGCAGTCCTCCGATAACCACTTGAACTCATTTGATTGAAATTTCCCGCCCGAGGGAAGTAACAATCTAATAAAGTCAACATGGCAATGTTGCTTGACGACATCATGGTACGGCGTATTCCACAGGGGTAGTGGGAAGGGAGAAGGGGGCCTCCCATTTTCAATCCCTTAGCAGAAATTATGTTATGTGCCCCGTGAGCGATTAATGTCAAAGTATTTGCGCATCACTAGCGCTTACGGATTCTTAAAAGGTCCTTATTTCCCATGTTGATAGCTTAGCAGACGTACAGCCACTCCTTACCTATCCCCACCCCTTGTCTTTCCATATAGATCAACTTGCTATGCCATTGTTTGATGATAATCGAAACCTGGTCGATATATTGTAGTCAATGTCTCGGTGAAGGGGAGCCTAACTTACTCTCAAACTGCCCCCGTATATACATTTTCCCCCGCTATTTTTTTTCAATTTGATTTTGCGAAATTTGTTTGAAATGAAGACATTCTTCAGGTAATATTACTTATTCGATTCTGTCGAAAACTATAAGTAACGTTATTGCCAATGTTTGAGTAGTATGATGTAAATTTATCAGAAAGAAAATTATCCACGCCGAAAAAAAATGTCATGATGTTGTGATGTTTCTGTAGAAGGAAATTTTCCAGCTGCAACGGATCTGAGGTGCTGAATTGGCAACTAGCTAGTGGAGTATGGCGTCGCGCAAGAAGAAGAGTGTGCTAAGTGTGATGTTTATTGTTGGGGAAAATTTGGAACCTTTCCAACTTATAGGGATTCAAACTCATAATCATTTTGTTGTAACCATAGTACCTAGTACATGTGAATTCTTTTCCGAGTGGTTTTGTGGGGAATACTTGGAACAGTGCCCACAAGGATGTTGTGCTTCATGTATTGTACCACACCTTCTTTCTCTTTTCTCGTGAATCCATCTCGCTATCTTGCTTGAGCGTTATCCAAAACAGCAACCAAAAAAAAAATCTGCCTCATTCATCTCAACGTCTGTCTAACTTACTTTCCTTTAGATACTTCTCTTTTTAATCTTCAAGCAGTCTATCTATTAAATATTTTCTTCCATTTCTGAATTTCTGTCATTGCTAAGTATTATCAATGTCACATTCCTATCTATTAAATAAACAAATCTCTGATTTGATAAGGTCAGCTATTCGGCAGTTATGCTACATATTTTAGTCACCGTACTTTGGTTTTCGATTTTCCCTTTTCTCTTTCCCTCGTATGAGTTAATGAACATGTCCCATTTGCATGCATTAGCTCCATGTATAACATGTTTTCACATATCCATTGATTATATGATCCAATGACTGCTGTTTAAAATGGAATACCTAGTAAAAAGAAAGAAACAAACAATTTAACACTAATCTTTATTTTCTGCACTCTGTGAGCCATGATATGCCCCAGTGATAAAATCTGCTACGCGGTCAAAGAAGAAGAAAAATAACAATAATGAAAACGCAAGAATCAATATTAGACCCCTCGAATAATGACCAAAGTTGGAAATGAACTCTTATTTGAATCAATAATCCTTAGACAACAGATGGGCAATACAATTGATTTGCACAATTATGTGCCTTGAAATTTCGGATGAATATTCTTTAAGATGCTAGAAATCTGAAACGTTCTATTCAATAGTAACAATTATCATCACCATTTGACATGAAGTAGAGATGCAAAATACCTGCCTAAGATGTATATTAAATTTAAGATTTCATTGAAAAAATGTCAAAGTGCATCATAAAGAATGTGCTATGAACAGAAAACAATATAATCTATTCATTTATTCAATTAAGTTTTATCATAGAAATTACTGTATCTAATCACTACTCTGTTGATCCATTTCGTAAACCAAGTTCTGTGTGATTTTACTGGTTTACTTTCACTAATGATGGGTATTATACTTACGCAGCCCAATATTCAACTTAAAGTGATATATCAACAAGTTCTAGAACATCGAACTGATTGTAAATCCTTTGTGAAATTTTGCAACTATTTGGGAAACTTCTCTGACTCATCTTGTAAAACCTTGCTGATAAAACACAATGTTGAACCGGCTAAGCCTTCATTGCCCAGACATGCAGTGTCATTCCTATAGTATTGACACACTCTGATCACTTAATGAAACTGCCTTAGTTACGTCAATGAAAAAGATAGCAGCTAGATACCCCACGATGGAGGGCTATTGTTGATATTTAATGTAACAATCACAGCACTGACACATGACCAGCTATGGTAAACTTCAAGGAACAATAGTGGAGCGTTTGGGTAATCATTTTTGTGTGTAAATGTGAAGAGGGATATCTGGGATGAAGAATTTAGGTGACATAGTATGTGTGGAAAGAAAAACAAATGACGAAAACTACAAAGGAGAAGATAATGTGCTGAAGATAGGATTGGCCATTTGTATTTCGGAATTGTGTGAAAATTATCTAACAGTGGCAGGCTCTAATTTTGCGCCAACTCCCAAAGCAAGCAATCATAAGACTTTGGTTTGGCCCGTTCCCCCTATAATTTGGGGGAAATGCATGCCTCCCTTTGTATTTCAAAATCCTTGATCTGAACAATGCTAGTATGCTACTGTTTCTTTATTTCTTTGCGTACGTCAAAAAGGAGCTAACAAAATTCTGAAAGAAATTAGGTTTCATAAAAAGCTTTGTAGTCAAAGGGGCTTCTATTGACAAAGACAAAGCACTGAAACCTTTCTTCTTCTTCTTTTTTTCTGAGCTGAATCTCTTATTTTTTCTTCTTCTTCTCCTCCTTTTTCTTCTTTAGATCTGTATACTGATTATCGTTCACTGTACTTACATGCAATTCGACGGGCACAACAAAATTGTTTTGAAACAGTGTAAAATAAACATGTATCTCTTTCGATTCTCCTGTCTGCCTGTGTGCCCCTCCCCTCCCCTCTCTTTTTCTCTCTCTCTGTGACTCTGACCATAAATTCGGACTCAGAATCTCAATAAATCATAATCATATACAACATACCATCAATCACAGCAAATGAAGGGGGAGAGAGAAATAAAATATGAAGTATAAAGAAACGAAAAGAGAAGAAGAAAGACCAAAGAACGTTAGTGACATTTTTTATTTAATGGTTTCAAGCGAACCTAAAGATCAGCTGCTCGTTACGCTCCAATAACATGAATAATGTTCCTGGCTTTCGACCTGTCGGGGAGGGCCGGGGCCAGGAGCGAACTCGAAGAGCGTCAACAACAATTTACGCCATGATGTTGAACATTATACGAAGCTGCAGGACATCTCACCCCGGGAGTCACCGGAGCAGCCAGCCCAAGCTCACCCGACCGATTCATAAGGTGGTCCCACTATGCTCCCCCACAGGGCGACTAATACAAAGGCGAAGTGATAGGGTTTCGAACTTGACTTTTGAATTATGGTAAGAGCGGTTGAAAGGCGAGTAAGAAGTGCCTATCATATAATATTCCATTTTCTCTGAGGTTTTTTTCTTCGATGTCAATGAACAGCGTTCGTTATACAAGTACAGTAGTTAGGCCTAGACCTAAAGAAGCATTTGAGACCTTTTTGGTGGATTTTCTTTCATTTATTATTATTATTTTTTTTTTTTTTTTTTGGGGGGGGGGCAAGGTGCTTTGACAAAGTACCCATCAAAACCAGTGTTTGGGACATCAAAATAACAATTAAAAGCAAGCAATGGGTGAAAATATTTTCCTAAAATCAACCATCACTTTCCCCTTAACAAAATGCACTATGAAAACAAAGTAATATGCCAAAGGAGGTAAAAAAATAAGTATATATATTTAAAAAGGAACATGCATGTTTATTGGGTAAATTGTACCCAATATGGATAAATTTCCCCAATTTTGAGTATATTTTGTGTTAAATTCTACCTAACAAACATGCTAGTTCTCTATTTTTTTTTACCTAGGCAGCTCTTTTCGAGTGTTCGGGTATAATAAAAACAAATACTTTTATATTAACCTATTCAGGAGTGACTTAACTCTGCTTCGGAGCATGTTCAATGACGGGTCCATAAACACAGCTTAAACTTTCTTAGCAGTCAAGTTAAGAGCAAATAAAAAACTATGGAAATAAGATTTCAAAAACAAAATCATCAGCTGAACTTACTTGTCTGACTGTGACTGTGTTAGGCCTATCGCAATACAGAGGATTGATTGGGCGGTTGATGGGCCAAGTCATTGGTATGACAAACCTTATTATCTTCATTGCTTGTGTCATATTTGCAGAAACTATAGTATCCACAAAAGATTACCTGTGCCACCTGCCTACGTGCACCCTCCTTATGTTCAGAATTCGAACCCGATTTGACTCACCCAGTCCCACCCGTTCCGAAATATGTTGTGACATGACAATACCCCAAAAATTCAAAATATGCTAAATTGAGGGGTGGGTTTTCCATGGGCTTCTATTATATGTTTAGATATCGTAATACCTTCATGACGGAGAGGCCACTGACATGAGAAACATATCAATTATGACAACCGAGGCCACATACGAGTAGGGAATGGTGAAGGCATTCCTGGCGATATATCCAATCCTGCAAACATATTTGATTTGGGGTATTATATCATTTTTGTTCCATAACATTGGTTGCGGTGTCCCAGAGTGCGAACGGAATTTGATATAGTAAACAAGTGGCGTGTGAGTGACAGCTAGACAGCAAAGTCTGTCATCATATTATACCTGTCTCTTGTGATATCTGGTCTTATCATTACAGGTCCAGGACTTATGCAAGCTTTCATGATCAAAGGGCACCTCCCTGCCTCAGATGGAAACCAAGTGATCAATCCTAGCCATCAAACTCTTTGGCACGGTCCTCTGATGGATATAGGCGGATGGTAGACCACACCATAGATGTGCTTGAGATGGATACAAAGAATAAAGATCTATTTCAGCAATTGACAGAAGGTAGCATATTGTTTGAAACTGATTTTGGAAAGACACAAGGTACATTGATTCATCTTTTGAAGGGAAACGTGACAACCCGATGAAAGATAGGGATAAAGACCCGGGGGGGGGGGGGGTACTCAGATTATAATAGGACGGGGGTGTGCGGCTGAGAACTCCAGACCCATACCCACATCCAAGGGTCCTTTTGCTGTAAATAGGCACCCATGTCTAAGGATTTTTTGTGAAAAATGGACCCATGTCTAAGGATTTCCCGGACAAATGAGGGAGAAAAGAGAGGAATGAAACAAATGATAAGAGCCGGATAAGAGACCCATGTCTAAGGATTTTTTGGGGAAAAAATGGGACCCATGTCTAAGGATCTTTTTAATGAAAAGGGGACCCATGTCTAAGGATCTTTCTTCAAAAAGTCACCCTTCCCAGCGGCACATCCCCGTATACCCAATATACGT